>QFEI01000230.1:0-40203 GCA_003316145.1 Neoboletus magnificus | reverse complement strand
ACTTGTTAAACCCATCCCTCGTCTACTGAAAGTCTACGCTCACTGCCTAACCACAGCCCGAGTGTAACACCACACATCTATCTCTGCACCACAAGTAAGCCTTCCCCTCTGACCTTACTTGTGTGTATTATCCTCTGCACATGTTTCAACATGTTGTATCCCCTTTTATGGTATCTTTCCTCTCCTATATAATAGAGGCATTTGTGCCTACCCTTAACTTATTTAGAATTCCACAGCTGCGTCTTAACTTATGTATAAATACATAGGACTTCACTGTAATGGTTCTTTAACTTGAACCTACACAATCTACTGTGTAATTCAAGCTTGCATTGCTCCTTGCTCCTCTTGCTTGAGTTCTCACCTGCTCAACACTATCTTAGGGGTAGTTGTCATTGTCATTGTCATTGTCATAGAGAAAACCTTATAGTTGATGCCCACTCTTGGCCACTGGCAGTCTTCTGTTTGCCTTCAAAGAGCAACAGTGGAGAGTAGACTATGGCCTAGTAGCCCCAATGCATACCATGTTGGCGGTTTCATGTAGAGCAAAAGACATACCAGCAGAAAGGGCCGAGTTTGGCCATCCGGACGTCGCCATCACCCTCACGTGCCTATCGTACTATTATGGTGGCCTCAGTGAAGAACAGCTGAGAATTTCAAACAAAATTTTGCTGAAACAGGACGACCCATTGTTGGATTCTGAACTCTGGGTTCGAGACTGCCCCGCTGTACCAGAAAATCTGCAGACCCTGAGTTGCATCAACATCAAGTCATTCGAACAATGGAAGGAGCCTTCTAGTTCCTCTGTTCTCGCGGAATTGGGCAACAGTCAACTTCCACCTTTCGAATGTCGTGTTCCCGAAAGAAGCGAAAGGGTTTCCTTTTAAACTGTCGTGTTCAGGTTGGGATCTGGCAGAGAAGAAAGATCGTCTAGTGACCGGATAGGCTCACTTGATTGCTGAGCTCAGTGGCTCAACCATATTTTAGGATTTTCGGGAACGAATGCATGATGGTCAATACCTATTGCCCCTGCCCATCACTCAACGCGACCCTGATCATCAGCGAGGGACCAATGGGAAGGTTCTATCATATCTCCTACAGCCGGAAAACAATTACTGTATGTGCATGACCCAAGAGAACGGCGAGCGGCGAAACACATGGGAGTTCTGGTTGCTCAGAAGCCCGAGATTCGTGTCGTATTGGACGTCGGCGCTCAAAGGCTCGACCTTCAACTAACGGTGAACTGGCTCAAGCATGGTTAGACATTAAGAAAGAAGCTTCCGCCATCGATTTCGATGAGGACGATGAGCTGACCCTTGCGCACACGGGACGGAAGTATATAACCTCTGATATCTGTGTGAGCACGAGTAGAACGAGGGCGAGAGCGCGAGGCTAGACAAAGGGTCTCAGTCGCGTGCAGTGGAACGGACTATATTGGTAATTACCTAGACAAAGGGTCTAGTGTACACGGTAAATAGTATGTCAGGTAAAGGGAACAAAAGGGGCTCACCTCAGTCGCGTGCAGTGGAACGGACTGAGGTGACGATTGTCGCTCACAGCGCTATATACTCGTAGCTTTAAGTAGTTGAATATAAAAGGGTTAGCAGCCAATGAAGGGTCGAAGACAAAAAGGGAGGAGGCGAGTATACAATAGGCGTCGTGACTGACAGCCACGACCCTATCATGCTATGTACTGTATCGTAACTAATGACAGCGGCGGGGTAGGTGTAGATCCGTGGAATGGAGAAAGGTCCGGCCGAATGCGGGGCGCGTACGCTTGCCTCTTCTGACAATATCGTCACCCCTTGAGGCCCGCCGGAGTGATGGATTCTTGCGGTGCCAGGATGAGAATCTTCGTCACATATAGATCGGGTCGGCCACGCATGCCGTTCCGCCTTTGACAACTGTAACAGTTTGACTAGAATCAGTGTCAGGCTTTGCCAGTATACTAGACGGCCAAAGATGAGACATGATCACTTATGACGACCCGTAAACTTCCTCGTGACATAGCTTTGTGAAAACGACCGCTCCTACAGTCATGGGAAGCGCGAAGATAACACCGATCGGGTCAGCAAAGATACCAGTACGTTTCTTATAATCAATATTCGGAAGCTTCAAGCGGTCAACTGGTGTGGTGACCGTGGTTGCAAACAGTGTAACTTGCGCTCACCAGCGAAGAAAATACGGGAAGTCATGTCCTATTATAGCATTGCCAGTGGTCCAGTTAAGCGAAAAAAAGGACGATGATTATGAGAACGTTCAACCGTCCGGGGTCGAACTACAAGAGAGCCAATCATAGAAGGTGATGATACACCATAATCCGTCCACCGGCATATCCCAGGTACCCAGTTTCGAGACAAGCATAACCATATCTCGACTGAGCGAAGACTGAACGAAAACAGATCTCATACACATCAACCACCAACATCTGGTTGCCCAGCTGGTCGACCTGCACAGGTTCCAACAAGTCACCCCTCACGCAAAGAACCCTTGGAAACTAAACTGCCGCGCCTCCTTCCCCTCACGTGCCCATCCAACACAATCCGCCGTCAACAAAGCAGCCCTCAAGAACAGAGATCCATCCAACAACTCTGCATCCTTCAACTCGGTGCCCTCGAAGTAGCCTGCGGGACGTGTACCATACAGGGTGTCAAAGTGGGCAAACGCGCGTTGAATCTTGATGAGGTGGTCGGTGGGATGTGTGATAGCCGATTGCAAGATGGGCAGGAACGGATTCGGGATTGGGGTCGTTTCGGTGGTGAAGGGGGTCCCTGGAGCGGGGGTTGCAGAGACCGAGGGTTCTATCGAGGTGGTTGTCATGAAATATTTGATATTCAAGGCCGGTCGGCCACGCATGATCCATACTGCAAGCACCGTGAAGAGATACCCACGCAAGAGAAGGAGTTGGGATCGCGAAGAGAGGTACGCAACCAGTGATGAGAGAAAGAGGCTCGAGGTCACCATGTGCATCCTATCGGTCGAATTTGTTCACCATCAATGAGTTACAGGAGAAATCACGCACAAGACGAAGTCGGATCGGTGGCCATCTGGTGTCAACCCACCAACTCCATAAACCAAGGAACACAACCAGACGAGCTCCTCTATCTTACGCCCGACTTCACCTGGCTGGTTCAGATCGATGGTCCATTGCTCGGCATGTTCCCTGATTGTGGGAGTATACTCGGAGAGGATCTCTTTGAACTGTTTAACATAGTCCGCAGATGCCTTGCGACTCAATCTGTCGTCTCTCAGTATGCGTGCCATGATGTCGAATGTGTGCACACCGCCGGTCCTGGATACAATGAGAGCACTGGTAGCAGCTGAGGCATCCAACGCGAAAGACGAAAGGCGGTTTGCAATGTGGTCCACACCACTCGTGGAAATAGGTGCCAGAATGGAAGGGAGATGCGATCCCCTGACATCCACATCGTGAATTGCCGCCATCGCAAGACCTTGAGAGTTGGGTTAGGATGCTCGTCCCTGTGCAGTATTTCGAATTACATACCTTCGACAACCATCCCTCTCAAACCGAACTCGGCTCCATATCCGATATGGATCCAAGAGTGCAAGAAGCCCCCAAAGAATCGGGCAAACATTTCGGGCTGAGTGTTCGCGTCTCTTCCCTTCTGGAAGTTGTATTTCTCAGAAAAGACAATGTCTTCGAGCGTGTTCGCAGCGCCCTGTTCAAAGATTTTCTTGGAAAAGAAGGAGACGTAGCCTTGGTAGAAGCTTGTGCAGGCGTCAAACGCACGGATCTGCTGCAAGGGTACGGCAACTTACTTTTCATCCCCCAAATGGTCAGCGAAATTCTCCTCGGTGATGGGCTCGGGCGGCTCGAACGCAGCGCGCTGAACATCACCATCACGCTTGTAGTAATCTCTGATGATCGCCGCGGATCCACCTAGAGCATAGATCGCAAGTGCGCGATGCGTGACATGGCTGATCACGGGTCGACATTATTACCCAGATCTGACGGAAAACAGAGACACACGTACTTGTGAAAACGTAGATTGTTAAAATAGATATGATAACGTTGATGATTGTCTTTGAGGACGCCTCGGAGAGCAGCGAGGGACTCCGAGTTCGCCCCCGGCAGTCTCTGTGGGGAAAGAGGCGAAGGAGGAAGGGACGGTGCGGGAAAGAGTTCGTCGAGCTTCTGCTGGTTAGACGATATCATCAAAGATGGTCAGTGTTGCAATTGTCGCTAGCGATTTCCCATCGGGAATTGTAGCCCTCGGTGTTTATAATCCGTGAGATATGACCTCAGTTATCCTCGGCAAGCCTGAGCCTCAGGCTGCCAACGCCGCGGCGCGTCCGGTGAAGCTACTGCTGGCAAGGCACGGAGTGACCTCTCGGCAGCATTGTTATGGATAGAGATACTGGCCCGGCGAAATGGCAGATTCTTGCTGATGGGTATTTTTGCTCGCTGTCCTCTTTTTTGTTAGGCAACCGGCCAGGAGTGTAGCGTTTGGAAGGAAAGAGTCAGGGTAGCATCCCCGGGCCGAACCGAGGCTGGTGGCACGTGCCATAATACCTTTCGACAGAACCGTCCGCCTGTCCAGTTTCGGCATGATGGTTTGTTGAAACAAGTGCCAGTGGACATAAGGAATGACGACGGACCGGATACATTACAGCAAGTAACAACGGCTGAGTAGGGGAGCGAAATATCGTACATTTGAACTATCATCGTTTGCGCGTCCCGAGTTACCAGTGCTCACGCACGCCGAAATCCTTCCAGACTGAACTGCCTCGCCTCCTTTCCCTCGCGTGCCCATCCGACGAAATCCGCCGTCAACAAAGCAGCTCTCAAGAAGAAGGATCCATCCAACAACTCCGCGTCTTCCAACTCGGTGCCCTTGAAGTAGCCTGCGGGACGCGTGCCATACAGGGTGTCAAAGTAAGCGAAAGCGCGTTGGATCTTGATGACGTGATCCATGGGGTGAGTGATGGCCGACTGCAAGATGGGTAAGAATGGATTCGGGGTTGGGGTCGTTTCGGTGGTGAGGGGGGTCCCTGGTGCGGGGGTCGTGGGCACTGGGGGTTCTACCGGTGTGGTCGTCATGAAAGACTTGATGTTCAAGGCTGGTCGACCACGCATAACCCACCATGTGAGAACTGTGAAGAAATAGCCACGCAAGAGAATGACTTGGGATCGTAGGGGGAGGTACGCATTCAACGATGAGAGAAAGAGGCTCGATGTCACCATGTGCATCCTATTCAACGTCCATGTTAGTTGGAATTATTCACCATCATCGGCGTGTTCAGGGAGAAGTAACTCACAGGAAGAAGTCGGACTGGTGGCCTTTTGGTGTCAATCCTCCGACCCCATAGGTAAGGGAGCATAACCAGACGAGCTCTTCTGTCTTACGCTCGACTTCACCTGGCTGGTTCAAATCGACGGTCCATTGCTCGGCATGTTCCCTGATCGCGGGGGTATACTCTGCGAGAATTTCTCTGAACTGAGTGTCGTAGTTCGCAGACGGCTTGCTCTTCAGTCTGTCGTCTTTCAGCATGCGTGCCACGATGTCGAATACGTGAACACCACCGGTCTTAGACACAATAGGAGTGCTGGTGGCGGCCGGAGCATCCAACACAAGCGACGAAAGGCGGTTTGTAATGTGGTCCACACTAATCGTAGACCTGGGAGAAAAGAGGGAAGGCGGAAGGGATCCCCTGACTTGCACTCCGTGAACCGCCGTCATCGCAAGACCTTGAGTGTTGACTTAGGGTACTCAGATCTCTGTGCAGCGATTCACATTACGTACCTTCGACAAGCATCCCTTTCAAACCAAACTCGACTCCGTATCCGGCATGGATCAAGGGGTGCACGAGTCCGGAAAGGAAGCGAGTCAACATTTCGGGTTGAGTATTCGCATCTCTTTCTTTCTGAAAGTTGTATTTCTCAGAAAAGACAAACTCGTCGAGTGTGCTTGCGGCACCCTGTTCGGATATTTTCTTAGAAAAGAATGTGATATATGCCTGGTAGAAACTGGTGCATGGATTAAACAAGATGGTCGGTTGCACGAAGGATAAGAACTTACTTTTCATCCGCCAAATGGTCAATGAAGTTCCCTTCAGTGATGGGCTCTGGGGACTCGAACGCGGGGCGCTGGATGTCACCATCACGCCTGTAGTAATCTCTGATAATCGCCGCGGATCCACCTAGAGCATAGATCGCAAGTGCACGATGCGTGATGTGGCTGATCGCGGATCAACGTTATTTCTCCGAGTTGCGTTCGATGGAAGCATACATACTTGTGGAAACGCATATGATTGAAGAAAATATGGTAACGTTGGTGATTGTCTTTGAGAACATCCCGAAGAGCAACGAGGGACTCCAGGTTCGCCCCCGGCAATCTCTGTGGGGAGAGGGACGAAGGAGGAAGGGATGGTGCGGGGAAGAGCTCGTCAAGTTTCTGCTGCATTGTATCGTTGGACGAGATGGTGAAGGCAGTCAGTGCAGAATCGTTCCGACTTTCTGCATTTATAACTTCCAGTGATATCGGCTGCCAAAGTTGGGACCGTTTCCGCGAGCATTCTCACACAAGCCGTTGGCCATACTGTCGGAGTGGCTCAGCTCAGCAATCCTGAGCTGAACTAGGCAAGCCAAGTCTCGGATCGATAATCAAGGAACGTGACAAATCAAAGCGCGTTCCGTATGGAGCTCGATTGCGTTAACTTGCTGACTGTCACGACGTTGAATGACAGCGCGTTCGCGGAGGCACCGTGGAGACGATGAGGTATACTGCGGCTGTTGCCCTCGGTGAGTTTGTGTGGAACGGGACAAACTTGTACCGATGATAGAGCAGTTATAAAAAGTTTTCATTGGACTTTTGATCCGGACAATATTTATCTTTAGGTCTGTCACTTTCTCGGGGCACCTTGAGAAAACTCGGGGCTCGCTCGAACGACATTCGTGCATTCACCTCATGAAGCCGGAAAGGTCGATCCTGGTGTTTTCTTCCCTCTAATACTTCCACTTCTTAACGATCGTTGCCTGACCGAGACTGATATACGCCGCTGAGCGAACGGAAAAGTCGAGGCTCCAGTAGATTCACCCCAGTGACTATTCCTTGTCATTGAAGAGACTGTCGCCTACGCCTCATGCAATCCCTGTATCCAGGTACGATGGTGACGATTAGGCGTGATGGGATGGACACAGTGTGATTTACTGCTGAGCTGGATAGCAGCAATCTCAGTGATTCTTGTCACCACGCGCCTCTGCAAATTATAGGAAATGAGCAGATGGTCGTGGCAGAATGACCATTCTGGCTGAATATAATCGCGAACGAACCTTCATACCATTCCTCTCCGTATACCTACTACTGACTCTCCTCCCGTCGTTTGATTCCACCACGCCGTGTCATGCAGGCGAACAAAGCAAAGGCATTTGGCAGGTCTTCTTGATAGCATTGTCGCAATAGAACGTGCCTGTCGACATGTTCAAGTATTTCTTGTCTGCATTCGTCGCTGCGGCCCTTGACAGACTGGACGTTCGGCACCGCGACGGTGACGAGTCAGAGTCGTGGAAAAGAAAGTTGCCAAGACGATCGTTAGCACTTCCCACTGGATGTCGCGCAGCTATGGGAGCTGGAGAATGTCTTGGGTCAGCCAGCGCAGAGAAACATCGGTCCCTAATGCCATCTTCGCGGGTACCCTAATCCTTCCTCTTTTCCTCCCGTTTGCCAGCTCGCTCTTCCAACTCCCCGAGTTCGCACCGCCGCAAGTAATCTACTCAAGGGACCTTGTTTCACTACTACTCGCACCATGGACCTCCCCGAGTAGCGTGTATCGTGTCCTCTCGCGTCTACTCCAATCAGTCCTAATATTCCGTCTCCCGAACGATGCCATACTCCTTTGTTATTTCTTCTGGATTGCCATTGGGCTGGGACGGACTCTGGTCGGTTTCCTCTTGTCCAGGAGTGTAGGCTGGACCTACCCGCACCTGTTCAACCACTGGGCACTCTACGAGTCGAGTGGTGGATGTGGACCTCCTCTCGTGTGTTACCTGATTGCCTCCGGAGTGCGTCCAGATTTCAACGTGTTACTCACGTATTTCAGAGGGTACAGATGGGAAGTAACCGAATCGCTTGTCTTGTTGGTTATATGTACGCTTCTTGCTGGGCTGGACCACGCTCCGTGGACGTACGGTATAGCCATTGCACTCGCTATCCTTGCTGCTACATTTCGCACACTCTTTGCCGCCCATCATCCACCTGAGACTCCCTACTCCCATCCCGGCCCAGATTCGTACCAAAGACCCAAAAATCATCTCCGTACAGACATCCAGACAGCCCTCCTGCTTCTTGTTTTCGTTCCACTACCTAGCATCACATCCGCGTTTCTAGAAAACCCACCCACCCTCCAGATACCACTCCCATCAAAGGACGGCGCGCTGTCCCTGGAAATCCTCCTCCTCTCGCATCCCAGACCGAACGATGCCCCTCCCTCTTCCGACCAACCCTCGATTCTCTCCCAGACGATCGCTTCGTACCTGCCCTACGTATCATCTTCCACAGCGCTTTCTGTCTTCACACACGCAGAACCATCTACACATCCGTCTTTCACGGACGCCCAGCAACTCTTCAAAGACACACCTGTCACATTTTACGCAGATGAAGATACCCATCCCGACGCGTATGAAGGCCAGTATCTCCACCTCTCGGAAGCTTTCGGATGGATCACCGAAAAGGGCGGGATGAGCGCCGAATGGATCATGCTCGTCGAGGACGATTTCCCCATCTGCGGCGAGTGGGGGTGGTACGGGATATTACGCGTCATGCACGAGCTCGAACGGGGACATAACACTCCCTCTCCCGAAACTACGAAGGTGTGGGGCGGGTTCGTAGGAACCGGCGGTAGGTGAGTAGCTTCCTTGTCAGGTTTATCATTGGAGGGCACATTGGCATTGGATCTGACCACTCGATAGCGGTCTGATCATCCACCGTACGCTCCTCCCAATCCTCGCACATACGCTTCGCCTGCACGCCCTCACCAGCTCCCCATTCCCCGCGTTCATGGCACGTCGTCCCCCGGACATTATCATTCAGGACTGTCTCCTTGGAGTCGATCCACTATGCCCCACCGCATCACCCTCGAGAGACGTGGCCGAAGGGTTATGGTTCGCCCGTAGACAGCCAACCATGGTGATTACGTCGCGTCTTATCATGGACCACATTGGTGGACATGCAAGCACTGCAAAGGGGAGGATATATGACTCGAACAAGTGGAGATGCGAATGGAGGCATCCGTTTCATGGTCGCCCAGAAGTGATTGTAGTGCCTGTCTGATGAACACTCCAAACATCGCGTAATATCTTGTATTTGTCCGTCGTGCTCTCATTAGCTTACATCTATCATGTACACAGCCTATAGCAATGTCCTATCGGATTCTCATTGTTGTTACATTGTGGTTCTATTTACAATAATGAAATCCAAGTTTCGTTTAGGCATTGAGTAAGTAGAAATGTTATGGTAGGCCGAGACCAGCGTCAGTGCTTCATGCCCCCCCAGAAATTGATTCCATAGTCGAGGAACAGCTCCTCCCCTGCCTTGATCTTTTTCTCTAGAAAACATTCTGATATCCATACAAGACATAGCATGTTTGGACTCACTGGTGAAAAATCCAATCTGGTGCTCTCCAATGACCAGCATAGCTTTTCAGACCCACATCAGTCATACTGCTGTGGAAATTAAATAAAAGACACACTCTTTGCTTCCACATTGTCTCTTCCATCTGTCATATGGTTTAAAAATCTTGTTGCATTACCAAGATGGGTTGCATCAAATATTGGCAAGTTAATGCCTACTCTATCTGGAGTGACTTCAAACAGATAGTTGAGTGAGGTATGCTTGACAAGTTCCCTGTAGTGTATACATATGAAGGAATCAAGTAAGAATTAATGGGATGAAAACACACATCATTGGATCAGCAAGTTGGTTATTCAGTATATGCCCAACATAACCTATCAAATATTGTCACCAAAGTGCAGAGTATTGTACAAACAGCACTCACTGCCAAGAAATGCACCCTTGTTCATACTTTGACATGCAAATGCACCCAAACCATAGGTTCCACATTTGATTTCAATTGGCTTCGCAAACAATGAATATATTTATATTTGTTTCAAAAGTTATCTCATTCACTTTACCTTGCTAATCAAGCATTGTATTTTGGTGTTGTTGCATGGCTTGCCAGCATCTCCTAGATAACAAGTGAGTTTACTACAAATTGCATTCATGATAATATCTCCTTGCCTCTATACATAATTCATTCTCAATCAAATATCCAGGATATAGATATAATATATTTTCTTGCTTACCCAGCATCACAGTTGATACATATACCTGGAACACATTCTCTTGCCTGTTTTGCACAAGAACAGGTTTCAGGTAGACATCTTCCATTGATGCAACTGCAGCTTGGCCACTGTCTCTCACCTAAATGGATTAACATATTGAATATAGTGTTTATGATGACCTGAGTTAAAATGGCTGGAAAAATACTCACATTTCACACCACATCTACACATCAATGAACAGTGCTGTTTTTCAACATAACAAGGGCAATTGTTGCTTGTGCATGAACCAGTATGAGCACAAGCATCCAGCCTGGTAATATGTTAGCTTGAAGGAATTCTTGCACAAGAATCAGATGATATTCCTCACAGTTCACAGCATGAGATAGATTGTGCATCAACTGTTTTTATTCAGATCATGTTCAAAGCTCATTGAAATGATATAGGCTCACCAAACCTCAGTCTTGCTCTGGTCCTTCTTCTTTGTTGTGGATGACCATGTTCTCTTTCTGCATCAGCATTTGTAAATGAGTTACCTGATGTATTTGAAAGGATTGTATTATCTGGAAATAGTTGTAATCTCTGTGCAAAAACCTAGAAACTCACATGTCAGCCTGAAAAGACTGAAACTTTTGTGAGAATAATTTACCTGTTTGCATGGCCTAAGACATATACTTGCCAATTGACAGGGAAACAAATCTGGTGCAATACCAAGGATAGTTTCTAGTGTGTCCAGGGAGCTTGTGTGATGAGATTTGCTAGGAGAAGGGGGTAAAGTTTCCTATTATTTTGGTTGAGAACATTGTGATCAGCCTCGATGTAGTCACACCCACCATAAACCTCTCAAAATCCTGTATGTGCCTGAAACACTCTGGACCACATGGAACCCCTTCAGATAATATCATGTCTTGTGCTGTCAATTGTGGCTTCCTAGAAGGAATATAGCTACTGGCATGATTCTGGCCTTTTTATACTCTCTGAGTGTAGATTACCCAAAAATGATGGTACCAACATACCATGTTTACCATGGGATTCACAGACTGAGTGTAAGCAGTTGATGCTTGGACAGAAAACCCTCAGATTAGACATCAATCTTTGTCTCAGGTCATCTGGATTAGGTGTATAAATAGGCAGCTGTTCGGGTTCCTTGACGCCATCCTGAAACTTAAAGGCACCTGGCCAATGAAGCACATCTCTGATGATACCATCATGAATAATTATGAAAAAAATCATGGTATGGGTACAAGAACTAACCTCTGCCTATGCTCCCATAGCAATCCTGTATTGTGTGACACACGGATTTCCTTGAACATCTCGATGTTGCTGATATCATGTGGATCAATTTGATACATTCCATGTAGTCTTCTGACGGCCTCTATCTGGATCATCTCCACTTTCACACCCAAGGGTTCTCACTCGTGGCCACAAGCGCAAAAGAGGTAGCCAACTCACCATCAGGATCAAACGGCGTTTCCCACTCCAAAAAGTCAAATTTGGCTTGATATTCTTTGGCTGGAAATTGGTTGTCATCGGCGTATGGCAAGAAGGGTAGGGTATGCTCGTGAGCGGCATCCACGATGACGCTTCTAGATGCCGGAGTGCACGATTCGTATCGTGGATGAGGTGGGTATGCGTCGATAGTGATGACGGGTATCGATACGTGGGTCGTCCTCCCCTGGGCGCCTCGATGTCCGCCGGGGGCAAAGTGGGTGACGGACATCATCACCACGGTGTCCGCGTCTTCCTCCGTCCTTCCAGGTGCCCTATACTGCGAGTCATCGAGCAGTCGCGCCATCATCGCATTGGCGACGCGAGCGACTTGGTGTCTGGACGCGAGGATCGACTGGGTGACGGTCCCGAGGATTTCTGTGCAATAGCCGGGTTCCCAATCGTAGAATTCGTCCCAGACGTCTTTGTAGACGGTCCGTCCGAGTTCTTTGAGTTGGGCTCGGGAGGTGGGCGCTTCAAAGGGAGGAATCGAGCTTGAGGCGGGTGTCGACGAGGTTGAGGAACCGGATTCGGTGCGGTCGATGTATGCGAAGAGATCCATCGTTGGAGGGTTGGTTTCGGGGTGTAGGGGGAATGCGATGATGAGGTGGGAGAGAAACTCGACCACGTGGTTCCGAATGAAAGCTTGCCACTAGCAAGCCCAACCGGTCGAGAGTCGGGCAACAGTGTTCACGTGTCTAGTTGACGCGAAGAACTCGGTGAGAACGGAGTAGGCAAGTGTGCAGAGCCCACCTACTTGGAGGTATTCGCGATCGCAGGACAAGCAATATTTCCTGGAGTGCTGGGCTGCCAGAACCTGGTTCAGGATGTACGGTCCAAGTGATGAGGATCCTACGAGACGTCGCACGAGAAATGGCGGGTATATCAGGCTCGCTGTGGAGATAAAGATCCCCAAACACGCGGCGACCCGTCATGCTGCTTGAGGTTTTTGGGTGGGTGGCAGAGTGCCAGTTTTCCGAACTGGCAGATTCATTTGCTCCCGCGGAAGCAAATTCAATAGATGGTTCGCATTAGGTATGTCAAGTCCGTCTATTTGCCTCACCCCACCCATCTTCCTTCTGCTTCGTGCCCTTGATAACCATATGCCCGCCACGCTTCCCAAACCGACTGTCCCTCATCTCCCTCACCCTCTTGATCCCCGCATAAATGTCCTCCTCCGTCGGTGACTTCTCGCTTACCCACTCACGAATCCACACGCGCAAAGCACCATACTCTGTTCTGGGAGGTGCGTCCGCGTGTTCGATCGTCCTTTCCTCCCCGTCTGGAACGCGCGCGCTCGTGTTCCCAGTCGCATTCGCATTCGTCGGTATCGTCCTCTGACTCTCCGACCCCGCTCCGCGTCCCCATCGTCCCCACCCATCCTCAAATACTGGTCCCCGCAACCCAACCTCCATCCAAAACACGAGTGCAACCGCAAGTGTCTCCGTCTTTGGCACCACACCCAACGCCCGCATCCACACGAGCACCTCCGGAATCTCGTCCGCGCGCGATGAAAGCCCGAGAAGGGAGATGTACGCAGAAAACGTGCTCTCCGAGGGCATCACCGTCGGGAGCGGAGGACCCATCCGTTCGTCGCCGACATCGGGTCGTGCCATCGTCGGTCGCTCCGTACCGAGGTGCGTCGGGTGGGCAGGGAGGAAGCGGTTCGGACGGCCTGCAAAGACCCTGGCTAGTTCTTGGAAAACGCTCTCGCCGCCCTTGGCCCGCGCAGTCGTCACCCCACCTCCAAAAGGCCCGACTGCGCCTCGCAGTGCTGGCCAATTCCCAAATATCATTCCCCTGAATATGGACCTTGCGACCTCCGTCGAGCGACGGTTTGCCCAAATGCCTACAACGGGCGGGGATGTTGGTGTTCGGAGGAGGGTGCAGAGGCGAGCAACGAGTGTTTCGCGGGACGAGGAACGATCGTCGCCTTCGCTCTCTACCTTGGTCTGCTCTGTATGGTTGGGACTATGATCGGAAGCAGATGTGTCGCTTCCAGACTCACAATCCCGGCTTTCTGAAGGCGCCATAGTCTTGTATGGGGTCATCGTTGGGGCGATAGGACCACCTTCCTTTTTGAATAGTCTGTTGTCGGCGATGTACCAACTCATAGCTCCCTTCACGCTCTCTCCGTCCAGTTTTGAAGCTTGCATCGCTGCCTTGAGCAATATGCGAAGCATCAAGTTTGTGGGAGGGGCGAAATACAAAGATGTCAGGTGCGTCCAGATGTAGAAGATCGCATCTGGACGGCGGATGCGAAGGAGAGCAGTAAAGAGAGCATGGATCGGGTGAACTTTGAGGTAGGGAGAAGTTAAGGCTCGGATGGGCTTGGATCTGGAAGATGTGTTTGGTGTTGGAGAGGTAGAGGCCGCGAGTGCCGAGTCGACCGGCGGAGCTGTAACTTGTTCAATGTCCCTCTTGACGGCCTCTTCGAGTAGATACAAGGCCTCTTCGGTACGCCCGCTCTGGACGAGCACGTCGATACCCACACAGAGCGCCTTTCTGTCTATTCTCATCTCATTCTCCTCGTCACCCTCGCCCCGTGCACTGACCACTTCCCCGACGAATTCGTCCCATAGCTTCTGTGCGTCTTCCAGAGCGTTCCTCCACAACAAGCCTTGTATGACCACCGTATAAGTAGCCCTAGTCGGCTTGTATGCGTGGGTTCCTTCCTTCGTTGCCTTGAACAGCTCAAGGAGGGAGCTGGCAGTGAGTGTACGGTCATGAGCGCCGGCATAGAGAGCTGTGGTCCAATCATAGATATCTATGTTTTTTGGCCTGTTGGCCCCACGAGGGATGGAGGTAGGCAGGGAAGGATGTGGGGGAGACTGGCGAGATTTGGTGAGATCAAGCTTGAGTAGATGGTGGAAGTATTGGAAAGCGGACTGACGGTCATCTCGCAGAGCACGGAGGTAGTGGGTATTGGCCTTGTGAGCTGTCCCTCGAACGTGTTCGTCGCCCGCATCATTGTCAATCAAGCTGTCCTCGGTGGTATAGGGCGGGGTAATGCCATTTTCTAGACACTGCTTCCTGATAGTGTGCAGGTAATGCGCGCTTTGTCGTACCCTGCCAAATGATGCATGTGCTCTTAGCCATGCTTCCGACTTTTCCCGTTTCTCGGTTTGCTCGGGAGGAGAAGAACCGTGACGGCGAAAGTAATCCAACAACTGTGGCGAACGGAAGTTGTCCCTGATCAGCACCCTTTCAGTGTTCTGCCAGAGGGTCAAATCTCTGCTTTCCATCTCCTTCAACACGTCGATAGCGACGTTGGCGGCCAGTCGTGATCTATCAAAGAGAGATATAGCCTGAAGGAGCGTGTTGAAGTGAAATGATTCGTGCGCATGCGAGCGTGGAGGCAGGCCGAGGACGTGTGACGTTAGTGGACGTAGCAGAGATACGAGTGAGAAATAGGCGAGGGAGTGGGCTGTGAGGGTGAGCAAAGGAAAGGCGTGGAGGTTGTTTATAGGTGGACAGTGAGGGGGTGGAGACGTGAGAGGGAGAGCGAGGTCATACAAAACCGACTGAGCATCGCTGGGGGATCTGATCTTGTGCGAAGCAAGAGCGAGGACGACCCATGATGGAGTATGGTGCGGGGCATGCTCGGCATGCGTCCGCTGCAGAAGCTCGAGAGCACGCTCAAAAGTGGGAGAGTACACAATGGGGGACCACCGCGTCCATTCGTCGGATGGTATCCCACAGCGCTGGAGGACATCTCGCAGGGCCGGGTCATGCGGGTCGGCACAACGGAGGAGGGGAACGAGCTCCCATGTGGGTTCCTTCGTGACCCTGTGGGCAAATTTGGAAAACCCGAGAGTGCGCTGTTCGAGGGGCGCGACAGTGAGCAGCGACGAGATGCGTCGAGTGTGGACGACGACGAGCTGGATGCGAGGACATTGACGCGCCCGACGAGAAAGACTCTGCATAAGCTGTAGTGGTGTCAGTCGACAAACGACAGCGAAAAGAGAGGCTTACAGCTATCGCGTGCAGCACGCAACGACAACGAGAAGGCGAGCTCGACGTCGAGGTCGATGAGGACGCATTTCAGCGCCACAACGACAACATGGCCAAGCAAAGACGGCATTCATGCTCCGCTGTTTTCGCAGCGGGTGTTCTTTGCTCTCAACCACATCCTCCACGCTCGCAAACTTGAGGAGAAAAAGCTCGTAAAAAGGGACTAGACATGCCGCGCATCCTCTTCGTTAGCGGTTTCCATCCATCCACACGCGCACGCGATCTTGCCTACGAGTTCGAGCGGTACGTGCAGTCGTACCACTTTTTTTTCCCGCAAATTTTCATGCAGTCGTTCCTGCTCGACAGCTATGGTCCTCTTGTACGATGCGACGTACCAGCACCACGCAACCCGCACGCGAGTTCTAATCCGTAAGTGTTTCCCACAATCGTTTCAACCCCTTGCCCTATCCAGTCGACGCGTGCGTTCCACGGACGAGGCCTCGCGGTGCCTCCGTCGTCACAACACGATACGAACGCGAGCGAGACCTGACCCTGAGCATGTGACACCGTCGATACCGATCTTTATCTCGCGGATTCGTCGTCGTCGTTCGCTACCTCACCGTTCGCGATGCTTGCGAGTTGCGCGGAGAAAACGTGTCTTCGGCTTCGGATTCCGTTTCATCATTTCGTGCCGATTTATCGCTGTTTCGAGTCTTACAAACCATCTTCGAACGATCGCTCAATATCGCGTCTCGTAGCTATGCATTCGTCGAGTTTCGCAGCCAACGTGACGCCGAGGACGCTTATTACGACATGTGAGTCCCCTCCTTCATCTATCCTCGCCGCTCACCCGGCTATGTCACAGGCACGGAAGATATTTTGAAGGTTCGCGATTGAGCATCCAGGTCGGTCCTTTGCCTTGACAGTCTTTTGCTCTTTGCTTACCTTAATCCAGTGGGCCAAAAATCCCCCGTCTTCAGTCTGGCGCTATGATAGGCGTTCCCCCCCTCCATACCGTTCTGGTGGCGGACGCGACCGTTCTCGTAGCCCTCGTCGTCGTCCCGAGCCTCGTGACGATCGCGAACACCGTAGTAACGGCGTCGACAGAGAAAGGGACTTGCCTGACAGAGATCGTGAAACCAGGGATGTGAGGGACAGAAGGAGACGCAGCAGGTCTCCTGACAGGAGGCGAAGCCCTTCACCTATTGACAGGAGGAGGGCCGACGACAGGGACCGGGGCGCGAGGACCCCTCCCATGGAGGATGTCAAAAAAGATCTCGATGACCGAGAACGGGAGAGGGTTCCTGCCCAGACCCCCCCTTACGATCATTGAGACTTGACGTGGCGGACGACGTCGGTTAGTATTCAGGGTTCGCTTGAAATTTTGTCTTTTTTTGTCTTGCGAGTTTTGCGATTTTATGCACGAGTGTCGATGTCGTGTAGTACATACCTTCGTGAATGCCATGAGACCGTTTAGTAGCCCATTGACACAGCAGCACCGCAATGCCCAATTCCAAACAAATAGCATCGATGTTACGTTCCACCTTGTTTTCTGACGTCCACCATGCAGCCCATGCAGCGAGTGCCAACCATTGACGACCTCAAGGTATGCAAGCCTCGCGAGCACACCCCACAGCGAACGCTGACCAACTCGATGACCAGGTTAAGCTCTGCTACATTTGTCGGGAGGAAGAGCGGTACGACGGTACATCGTTTGAGGCTATATTGTACCACATCAGCTTATCAACGTCATCCACAGCCCCAGGAACACCTCCTCGCGCATGGACCCACCCATGCACCTGCACACTCATAGCCCACGAATCCTGTCTCCTTCGCTGGATCCAGTCTTCCCAATCCACCCGTTCGCGCGCTTCCAACGCTCTCAAATGTCCCCAGTGTAGTACCGCCTACGAACTGACGAGTTCAAATCCACGGCTACTCCGCTGGTTGGACATGGGGAACAAGGCACTATCCATGATCGGGAGAGTCGTCAGCGTGGGGAGCTTGACCGTCGTCGTCATCAGTCTCGGCACCGGTACGTGTTCCAGTCCGATCTCGCGCCATCCTTCATATCGACTTTTCTCACTCAGGCTTGTATATACTGAGCACTGCATACGGGGCGTACGCCGTTCGTGAATTCCTTGGAACAGAGTGAGCCCAGCATTTTTCTGTTTCAATTCTAATGCCCGCTCTGACGCCGCCTGTGACTAGAATGTTTGACGTCCTCCTGACGGACGATCCGTCCAACTGGCCTTGGCATAGTTTCATCAACCTTCCTCTGATACCTCTCGCTCTCATTTTCTCTCGTCTCCCCCTCAGATCCAACGTCACCCCACTCATTCCATTATTGCTTGCATGGCCGACGAGTGCGCCAGTGGGGGGAGATGGATTCAACAGGATCGGGACTGCGTCAAGTGTCGGTAGTTCTTCGTCCACCGGACAGTCTGGGAAAGATCTGTTCCCTCTCCTCCCGCATTGGCCACCACCCCCTTTTATTCTCGGCCTGTTCATTTTTCCCATCGTTCGGGAGGGTTACAAACGGCTGTTCTCGCAGTTTTCAAAATGGGTGCTCGATTCGACATCTGCGACCGGTGGTGGAGAGCATGGTCAAGGCCAGAGAGGAGACCGCGATGTGCAGCGGGTTTTGATGGGTGCTGTAGCCGATGATGAGCCGTTTTTGAGGATCCGGGTGAACGCGCATCTTGACGAGGAGGATGAGCCTGCCCCTCCGGGTGCTCTCCCAGTCGGGCGCGCGAATCGTGGTCCAAGGCAAGGTAACAACGGAGATGTCGTCAATGGCGCGGATCCAAACGACGACGACGGCGCGGGGGATGTGGCGGCTGCGGCCGAGAACACGATTCGCGTCTCAGGCACGTCGCTGGGCCGGTTGATCGGCGGAGCGTTGATCATTCCGCGCATATCGTCCATGATGGGTTCGTTGCTCTTCTGGTTATCCAAGCACTCGGCGCTGTTACGCAGGTTCCTCGCTGTGCGCCCACCTTTACGGGCAGCCGGACGTGTTGGGCCGCTAGGGCTGACGACTGGGACGGGCGCACCGCTCGGGACGGGCCTCAGTGGCGTGCTTGGTCCGCGTGCGGTGTTTGGAGGCAAGTCGCTGGCGGAGATGGGGTTGTTGAAGAAACTTGGGGTGGCGGGTATGTTGGGATTGAGCGTGGCTTGGCGGGGGACGTATGCCTGGGCCGAGTGTGATCCCGTTTGGTAGGCTTTCTTTCCTATGATCTTTCGTTTCGCATGGGACTGATACCTTTTTTGTGGTGTAGGTGGCGGAACTCGTTGGGGCTAGGGTTATTCACCATCGTGAGTCGACCCCGCCTCTGAGAGTGTGTTGGTGCTAATGGATGCGTGTCAGGCCAAGGATTGTTTACACCTTCTCCACCTCTATCTTACCAAACAGGAGTTGGAGAGCCGGAGGGTGAAGAACCGGTCGTTTGAAGGTGTGGACGTCCGAGAGCTCGATCTCATCGACCCGCAGGCGCACACCTGAGATGTGGTGGGTAATATACGAGAGCGGAGGGAAAGAGTACGCGCCTGCGTTTCAAGTTGGCGTCGATGTTTTATTTTTTTACACGTTTTTGTTTTTAGCATCTTGGATTATGAAACCGAGTACGGGGCGAACACGTTCGTTATTTAACATGACTTTTCGGCCCTCTTGACTCTTGGTACGTGACGTTGGATACGCGCGCCAGCTTGTCGGTGCATGTGTCGCTTGCACGTGGATACGGGACCATTTGACTGACATGTGGCCGACGTCGCGCTGGCTTTGGGATTAGCTCGTCTGACGTTTGGATGTTTCCGTGAGTCGGAGGGGCGATCGACAAGGTACGGAAGGGGGGAGAAGCTAGTGCTGTGGACGCGGATTGCCGTGGCGAACGAGGTCAGCACTATATAGTGGTTGACAAGTACATGCAGTAGAACTCAGTGTTATGATCATGTTCACCGCGCCAGACCGTCACAGTGGAGTGCATGATGGAGAGGCATGGCCGTCTGGCAGTCGGCGGTGGTCCATGCTAAGCAAAAGGGAAGATCGTCTACATGCAAGCAAACACGGATCGATAACAACATGGATGCGAGGTGAGAACAAGTGTCATTGCTGTACGTGAACGCGACATGGACGAGAAACGTCTCCCGTATCAATCCAGTTCTAATACCGTACCGCGCTGTACGCTTCCCCAACCTGTCAGACGGGATCAGTCACCCATACAGACACATACACGAGGAGAAAGAAAAGGGAGACAAGACCCAAACTCACCCACAAGCCGCCAATGTTTCTCGATCCGTCGTGACAACGCAACCTTTTCGCCAACCTCTGTACATGCGGGCGACGTGAGCTGGATCTTGGCAAGGTCGCCTTTGACGCTCAACACCCGTCCACCCGTAGACGTCGAGCCGATGTTGATCAGTAGCAGCTCGTTCTTGGTCAACTTGGACACCTTGGTCTGTTTTTTATCTTCCGTCCGGACACCGAGGAGTCGGCGAAGTAAGAAGAGGCTGATTTCGAGTTCTGGAAGGGAGGTAGGGGTTCGCTTTGGAACGGGGAAGAAGGAAAGAAAGATCGTACCTGTGTACACCTTTGGAAGCTTCCCGACAGCGCCTAATACCTGTCCCACAAGCCGATCTGCACGGCAGAGCGTCGGGTCGATCTTGGTTCCGACACCGATCAGGCCACCGGGTACGGCGAACGAGAGGTGATTGCTCTCAGCGTGCAACGAGACGATCCTGCTAAAGATCGGTTTACATCTGTTTCTTCCTGCGTTGTCTTTGGTCACGATCCCTGGTCTAATCTCGACTTCTTGGCCGAGGTGGAGGACACCGGTGAGGATGGAGCCACCGGCGACGCCTCCCTTCAGCTCGTCGACTTCAGCACCGGGTTTGTTGACGTCAAAGGAACGGATGACGATGAGGCGCGGGTCAGAGGTGAAATCTCGCTGTGGAATGGGAATGCGTTTGACGATGTATTCGTTGACGGCGTCGATGTTATACTTCAACTGAGCGGATATAGGCACGATGGGTGACGACTCCGCCACAGTACCTAAAAAAGCGATGAATCAGCCACCTAAAGGACGTCGAGTGGGGACAGATCGGCATGCCTTTGACGAATGCAGCGATGCTTTTCTGATGCTCCAGTGCCTGTGTCTCCTTGATCAAGTCGACCTTGTTCTGGAGGATGATGATGTGCTCTAGTTTCATGATTTCGACGGCGGCGAGGTGTTCTGATGTTTGAGGCTGAGGACAGGTTTCGTTGCCGGCGATGAGTAAGAGGGCGGCGTCCATGACGGCAGCGCCGTTAAGCATGGTGGCCATGAGAATGTCGTGTCCTGGACAGTCGACGAAGGAGACGTGTCGGATGAGTTTCATGCGGTGTCCACAACCGGGCCGTTCGCAAGGCGGGTTATCCTCTTTGTCGGAACGATATGATCGGTAGCAACCTGGGCGTGGGCATGCTTCGTTTTCGCATTTATAGATCTAACAGAGGTAAATATCAGCGACCTAGGGTACGAAGAACGAAAGCGTGCCGAAAAGACACAGTCGAGAAAAAAAAAGGGTGACGAACTTTGGCGTTGGCATAACCGAGTTTGATAGTGATGTTCCGTACGAGCTCGTTTTTAAATCGGACAGTCATGACACCCGAGATGGCTTTTACGACTGTCGATTTACCGTGTGCGACATGCCCGATCGTACCTACGGGGCATCAATGAGACGCTGGTCAGCTTCGACATTCAATTGAATGCGCGCTGGGTACACCCACCCAAGTTGATCGTTGCCTGCAGTTACGCACTAGTTCAGGCTGCCAATCGTGAGCGGGGCACGAGACGTACCTGTTTTGAGATGACCTCGGGGGACAAGGGTGTAAGGGTGGATGGATCGATGTCGACCTTGGGGATGTCCTCGACTTCGTCTTCAGACTCTTCCGACTCTGATTCATCGTGGCGTTTTTGTAGCGTTTCTTCGTCCGACATGGTGGTCTTGATGCAAGTTTGTCGAGTTTCGCGATCGGCGATAGATCATACAGACCCTAGCTGGTGACTTGATCAGAACGAGACCCCCATGGAGGGGTCATATATCACGTAATAAAACATATTTCGGTGTCCTCGGCCGCTTTCCAGGTTTCTTTCAAGTTATGGGTACTTCCTTTTTTTGTCTTGATATTGTCTCACATGCTCCTCACGAAACATAGCGCACATTCACGAAGGTTGGGTGAGACGTTGTGTAAGTCTTTATTTTATTTATGTAATGAAATACCCCCTACTTTCCGGGGAGGTTCGTCGTACGTTTGGGGACTCGACTTCTCCCGCGACCGTGAAACGCCTGTGGATCCATCATGGGTAGCAGCACTTGAATCGAGGCTTCGTCGATGCGAGACTGTGGACAAATAAACGGTGTTGACTCATTGTCTATAATACCCGGGAGTCATGCAAAGCCGGTCATGGCTGTTCGCGTTCCAGCGACTCGGCTGTCTGAGACTCGTCATAACCTCCCACTCCCCTCGGGACTCGTAGAGTTTTTTTTTTAATGCGTTGCGAAGGTGAGGTACAGATCCGTCCCGGTCCAGATCCCACAATGTTGAACGTCGCTCACTCACTTTTGAACCGTTTTACCCAACGGGGCTTATTGTACCAGACGCGACAAACTGGCGGCGCCGGCATCTCGCATTCACCATCGCCAATGATAGAGACCTGGGTCTGATAAATGCCCTGGTTTATTTTATTTAAATGCTTTTTCTACAACATTTATCAAATTTTACGACACGCAATTTCGATTCGACCTCCAAGGTGTACCCGTCACCGCGTGAGAGCTACCTGCCCGGCGTGCTCGTTGTGACGGCGGCTTCTCACTCAACTGTGCCGGAGACATCCTCCCGATCCGTCCTGGACCCCGCCACGAGGAACCCCGGCGTATTTGAAAACGGGCCACGCATGTCCCCCAGTATCCTGATTCGAGAATGAGGAAGGATCCGGTAGCTCGAACAAAGGATCTCGATATTTGGAAAGGTTTGGGGGTCGGAAGAAGCTGATGGCGATGCGTAATCCCCAGAGTAGGTTTAATCGGACATCTGAAGGGGTCGAGAGTATGGATCGGCCCAGTGAAGGGAGCGGTTTCTTTGCTGAGTAGTCATATCCTTTGAAACAAAGACGATTCGGAACACTACAGTGGTTCCACTAATTCCATGTATCCAGGCCCACCTCGAGTAATACAATTCGGGAACTCTTCCATCGATCGCACACAGCCCATCCGTCGAGACAGTCTAGGGAAATACAAATCACGGGAAGATACAGCAAATATGGGAAATAAAACGCCGCCTGATGCGGAAAGAGCCCTTCACCTACACATCGGCTGTGACGATCGCTTATTTCCTGTGCAGAAAATTCCGAAATGCCGGCGTGTGCGAGGAAGCAATCGCGGGGCGATGGGCCCGTCCTCGTCTTCTAGGGGAGGCTTGGTTTCGGGTTCCGGCCGTGGAGGGTGTTGTTTGTGTACAGGACGAGAACGGCGTGCGACCAAATCTAGCAAGGATTTCTTCCTCCGCTTGTCTTCCGTTACTTTAGGGGGGAATGCATCTGGGGCTGAAACAACCCTATCAGGATTACATACACGACGAACACAAATTAGTCATACGTGGCATTGACGCTGCGATGTTGTTCAAGGGCCACGGCGGCACGCGGAGGGGTACGGCTGTACTGGATGGTTGTTCAAGCTGTGGCTTCCTGGGTGGCTGGGATCGATTGTTGATATTTTTCATGAGATCGGCTATGCCAAGCTGTGCGTAAGGATCGTGGTTGCGCCAAATGACTAGTTGAGTTGTCAGTGGCAAGAGTAATCTGTCCACTCGTCCTAGAGAAAATCCAAAATAAAATCACATGGTCGGACGTGTTTCAGAACTGATCCCACCTTGAAGTTCAGTAGGAAATTGGTCTTGGTTCTGGCGAACGATCAAGACGAGCATTTTAAAATAAGCTGATTTGTATGGCTGGAATTTAGGTGGACATGAGGTGAAGAGGTGGAGTTTCACGCCGGCTCGGTTGAGGGTTGTTCGGGCCACCTACGATAACGAGTTAGAGCACGAGCCGCCCGAACAGCGGGAGAAATAAATATACCTCCATCACGGCAAGCAACTGCGAACATGGGCGGTCAGTAATATGTGTGGGTGGCATGTGGTTGTACGAGGGCATACCTTTCTGGCATGGCGTTGAAAGTCGGCGTCGGTCAACCGCTCATTGTAGCGATAGAAGTCTTCCGAGGCTTCCAAGAAATTCCGTAGTGAAGATAGACGGTAAGCAACATCGATTGCGAATTTCTGTGCGGACATGGGTGTAGGTAACTCGGCATCCTTGGGCATGATGAGAAAGAGATCCCCTTGGGAACAGAGAACAAATAATCAGATGCGATAGCGAAGACGTGGGCTTGATTAGGTCTTGGGAAGGAGCAGAGACGAGAAAGAAGTGGGGGAGGGGTTATATGTGCTAATTGTAGCACAGCGTAAGATTGGAGGCGCGAAGAGTTGCATAAAAGCTGCGGTACATTCCGAGAAAGGGCCACCCGTCCGTTGGAACGCCCGATGCAATCAATCAGCGGCCCTTCCTACACTGTGCCAGGCTATTATATATATGGCTTGTCCGAACAACAATCGACCACCAAAACGCGCCCCATTTGGGCTGGGACAATAAATTCATGGGCCTGGAATGATACAGTGGAACATGGCGCGGTGGCAATGAAATGATTCCGAACGTCTTTTCCCTTTTATGGACCGTGGGAAGGATATGTCCTTGCCAAGTACGTAATCAGTAAATTACCCACAAACAACGCGTCCTCGCCGCGGCGTCGAACGCGTTCAACGCGAGGCCCATCAGCATGTTGTCCTCCACCCACAGACAACACGCAGAACGACAGAAACAGCTCCAGCTACGAGAACAGATAGACCACCTGAAGGCACAGCTCGCCGACATCCCAGCCGACGACCCACCCCAGTCTCCAAAACGAAGGAAGCCCGACGCGACCCTCCTCGCGCCCGCGACACCCTCTCCAAGTGAGCCCGATGGTTCCTCGTGAGGATGGCCATTAACCGACTCACGATCCCAGGGAAGAAAAGGAGGATCGAACACACTGCCGGTCAGGGACGTAAACCACATGCTGCAGGCGGTTCGTCCACGTCGGAGCGTCCACGGGTCCACGAAGGCGCGCCCTCGGCTAGCAGACCTGCTACAGTCCCTCACCGCGCGAAACCAGCACCGTCTAACGTACTTGGTAAACTCGCCGCCCTGCGTCATGGACCCACCAGTCGCTCCGAGCCAACCCGCGTTGCGCGATCATCAGACCTCGCTGAGAAACCCAAGCCGAAGGTACCCGAGTCGTGCGCGCAATCACACGCATTGCAAGAACGCGGCTTCGAGGCCCTTGTCGCGTCCACTTCACTTGCGAGCACACCACAAAGAGATGAAAACCTCGCGATAGTGGAAAGCCTCCAAATGGGACCTGCGGATCACAAACCACCTCCTGACGACCCTTTGTTCGAGTGCCTGGAACCAAACTCTGGTATCCATCTCTTGTACGTCATTCTTCATTGATTCTCGAGCGTTTAATCCACCCCTATCTTGCGATGTTGCTTAAAAATAAATAATAAAATAATGTTGACATAATGATAGGTCTCGATCCCTCTCACACGAAGACCTCCAAGAGTATCTCCGCGGGCGTTATTACCTCTCCCCTTCCCGCCTTTACTCCTGCATACGACTTCTTCCGAACAAATCCGGATACGACGTGCCTGTCGAGGGTGATTGGGTAACCATCGCGGTTGTTGCGGAAAGAGGTCTTGTCAAACACACTCGGGCACCAGTGGATATCGCTCCCGGAGATGATGGTCGTGCTTCGGATGGTGAAACGGGTGGATCAAAGCCCGGTTACAAACCTGGTGCTCATAAAAAGTCCGACAAGAATGGTCAAAGGGATCAAGTGAAACCACACGGCAAAAAGTATGTGAGCATGAAACTGATTGATTTTGGGGCCCGTTCTCGGTCCTCTGCGTCCGGAGGGAAGTCTGCAATTAGGGGAGACGCGTTCTTGACCCTGCTACTCTTTGAGTCCGATGGGTTCGACAGACTCACCGGAGAGAACGGGAGCGTCAAAAAAATTTATCAAGGCGGGAGCAAAGGCGCGTTTGAGGCGATGTCCAAGCTCAAGGAGGGAGATGTCGTCGCTCTCCTAAACCCAAAGGTTTTAAAACCTCTCCAGGTTCGCGTGTTTGACTACCTTGTTAAATTGTATAATATTCTTCCTTGCTTATCCTTGCTTAGCGCAATGACAACACACCACATCCTGTGAATAACATCCTCGCAGTCACCCCGGAATCTGCAACCTCCATCGCGATCATTGGGCGCGCTCGCGACCTCGGCATGTGTAAAGTGACCAAGAGGGACGGTAAACCCTGCGGAAGTTGGACCGACAAAAGGGTGAGCGACGTTTGCGAGTGGCATTTGACGAACGCCGTCCAGAGACAGCGGGCGGGAAGAGCGGAATTTTCAATTGGGTTTGTTTGGGCACCTCAGCCTTTTTCGATTTCTCCCAAGTGGTGAAGTAATGACCACGGTTTTTTTTTGTTGACCAGGACATCGGGTATGACGACGACCTCTGTACGCAAGCGTAAACCCGAATACGATCCCTCCCGTCAGTGGGGTCTCCAACCCGAGCCATCGGCAGGTCACTCGGTGTACATGGTTTCGGGACACGTCGTTGGCGGATCTATTGGGGATATGTTCACGGCCGAAAAGCTGGGCAGAGATGCACAGGAAAGGGCAAAGCGGAGGCTTGGACAAGATGCTGACAAAGAGTTGAAGACACTACTAGATAGGGACAAGGAAGGGATGAGGGCCGTCACAAAAGCTAGGGAGGTCGCGGCGAAGATGTTGAAGGCGTCCGAGAGTGGGAGGGGCAAGGGGAAGAAAGTGGACAAGGGAAAGAGTAAAGCAGTGGAAGGAGACGACGAGAACGAGGGACCGACGTCGGCGAATGCACCTGCAAAACCTGCGTACTCTGCGAGCATCATCAAGCATCTTGGGTTCGACCCTGCTGCGAAAGCGGGGCGGAAGCGGGCAGAGGATCTTACCATCCGGAAAAAGGTACGCTTTTCATGGTTTGTGGGGATGCCTTTCAAGATATTTATTTCGCTGGATAGTTGGAAGCGCTGGCAGCTGTTCAGGGGTCAAGAAAGGACATTAACCTTGCGCGAAGACCAGGTCCAAAGATACGTTCTGGTGTCTCCGTTCCTGCTTTCATGGTCGAGGGCGATGCCAGCGCCGATGCTGAGGACTGTGACTCTGACCTGGACATCGTATCGGAGGAAGAAGAGATGGTCGATCTGGATGATAGTAGTGACGCGTGACGTTTGAATGGTATTGAATGATTGTAAGACATACCCCGTTCGGACGATACCTTTGGTTTACATTAATAGATTTTCTGATGGCTTCCGGTGGCCTCTTCCAATGAGAGACTTGACTACCTCGCTGATTGCTGGCTGGATTCTGGCTGCGGAACTGACGTTCCCGAGCTTTGCACCGAAGGACTCATTACCCACTTGAACCACGATGGGATGAAGAAGGTATGATATGATACTAATCTGTACGATCAGACGATGATATTGATATCACCATCCTGTCACCGCAATGAAATTCGAAGAGATCATCCGCGGTGATTGTAACCAGTTAATAACATCTATAACAACCGATGGAAGCAGTCTGTTTCACTGGCTTTATTGTTTTTGAGTGGCCTACGTTGTACTGAGCGTGTTCCAGATGATCCCCAAGGATCATGTATTGCCCTGTCCAGATTCCATAATAAGGATCACCGATTGCTCATACTGGCAACATCGTATGGGGCTTCTATCCTCGGATTCTAATGCCCCCGTTCCTCATACTACTAGTATTTGCTATCTCTGGCGTGCGCTATTACTCGTTCTAGGGCAAACATCGGCGCTCACTACCCCCCTGGGTGATCCCAGCGCGGGTCTCCCAATCATGTAGGGTCCTTCCTAAAACTGAAGGTGAAGAACGAACGCGTGGATGCCCGTTTAGAAGAACGCCCAAGTCAGGTATACAGTGTATACATCACTGGGCGGGCCGTCCGAGACAGGACATGTTGCCCAACGTTGTCTCGTGACCTTGGGGGAAACGATATTACAAGTTGACCACCTCATGAGGCACGCAACTCTCTGAACGCGCCATACGCTTCGATAAGCAATCCTCGGTGTTACCTACTTTTGATGGCGCTATGTGGTACCGCTCAGGCTTGTGCCAAGAGCCAACGACGGTGCCGACTACCCCACCTGGATGATATTATGATATTGTGGTGGGTTCTCCTATCATCATTGTAGATCCTGAGAGCGAAGATGAAGAACGAGCGAGTGGAGGTCCGTTCAGAAGAGCACGCAAATCAGGTACACATATGTTACTTGCGAACCGTCTGGTGCGACAATATTTGATATTACGTAACCAACGCCCCTCGATCACGACTCCGACTCGAGATACCCCTTTGAATTTCCCGGCCTTGAAAACATGACAAGCTAGCCTGATTCCCTTGACCAATCTTGCATCAGCTCAAGAATTTTATTCAGAAACGTACCTTTGAGTCACATGTTTGACGAGTCCCAGACGGAGGGTATCTCTCACTTTGTCCCCTCGATGCCATACTTCAACAGCGCCGAGTGCGTTCGGCTTCTGCAGGACAGGCCCCGGAGGCCTTATCCACATCATGTATCACAAGAAGACGGACCACGGGTAACCGGTAACCACTCATCCTTAGAGCCTCAAGGTTGGGGCGATCGAAGTTAGTCGGGTTATCCGACCTTCACTGTCAACCACCTTAACAGCTCTGTGACTTATTCCTCCGCCGGGGGCTTCGGGCTCGACCGCAACCTCGATTCCCCTCTCCCCCCGACTCCATCCCACTTCTCCACGGCTCTAGCGTCGGTGCCTCAAATTGCGCAGAAGGGACTGACTGGATCAATCAATCCCTTCGTGAAAGTGTCTTTTCTCGGGCAAAGCGATCGCAACCCAGGCACACCCTCCTGGTCCCTTGGAATGAAGACACCGTCGTTTGTCTTCTGCGTGAACCCTGATGACTTGTAATTGCCCACTCGGCTTCGGCATGCTGCTGTGCGCTGATATTCTGCCATACCTGCTATGCACTTGCTCGCCACGTTCTCCATGATGCTCGACAATTACACTTTATACCGTTACACTCGTTCAACGCCATCGTCCATATTATACTATCGTACAAAATTTTCCTCTTTCCTCTTGTCAGCCTTTTTATTATTGGTGAATCTCTTTGGTAGTGATACTAGTTGGGGGGGAGAGCACATCATTCTTCATCCATCCTCTAGGACCAAAACTCAGCAATGAGGTACCCGAATAGACGGTAAAAAGAATGAGACGCACGTCTTCTCGACACTCGAAATCTCTTTCAGTGAGCAACCGCCCGTCCAAAAGTTTACCCATGTGTGTCTGCGTAAAGGACATTCCCTTCCTCCGAATGCCAAGCAACACCTTCACGAAAGGTAACGGCGTGTTTTGGAACGTACGTTGGACTTGTCCTCCAATGGCGCCACGACGGTGTTCGGGTTTGATGAACCCATCATATTCGACTACCATGTCCCCTTCGTCTTGCAGATCTGGGCCGTATACACAAAGGAATCGACATAACCGGATATACGCCGCACGATCGCTCAAAAAGAGTTGACCCGCAAATATGTTGAGCTGGGTCATGAGCGCCTGAGACGGAGTCCAATCAAACGGGACCTCTGGGATGCTGTATAGGCTGAGATCGTCGCACGGTTTCATGGACTTGGTCGTTCGCGGCGTGTACAAATGGAGGTGAACATTCTTGCTCTTTCTGATCGACGGCAACAGTCGGTCGACTTCATATGGGCTTAGAACGACGAGGACGTGTCTGACAGCCGTCTTGCCAGAAACGATCCACTGGACCGGCCGCAGATAGTCATCTATTTTGGATGGTTCACCTTCGGAAGGGACGATTGTCTTGCAAAAGTCTTCCGTAGCCAAGACCCAACGATTCCAGACGGGCGACTCGTTTGGAACCGCGGAAGTGTTCATGAGGGTAGTAACGATTGGTTTAAAAGCGGTGGACTGTTTAGGGATGGCGCCAGTCTTGATGAAGCTAGCGAGCTCTTCGTTGAGCGAGTGCCGCGCCGGGGACGCTTCGGGGGGTCGTTCCACTTCTCGCTCACGTTCGACTTCATGCACGACCTCTCGTTCTTGTTCCTCATCCATCCCTCCAGCACGAGGCGACGTGATACCAAGGCTAACACAACGTTCTCGGATCTCCGGTACCGTGAAAACGACGGCATTCGTGAAGCTTTGTGGTGCGTAGAGTTCTACGAGTGATTTGACCTCGGGCTGAAGCCACTCGGTCGATAATTGCTCCGCCGAAAGTTCGCTGGCACAAAACTTGGACCACGCATCATAACGAGCCTGATGGTTCATGCCTTGCTGCGCCCAATGAGGAGCCCGTAGTTGAATATCGTTACAGGTTTCCTGTATCACCCATCGTAATATGTCGATGGTATGGATGTCGTCCTCCGAGTCATTGGTAGACAAAGCACGGATCTTCCGCTCGACTTCAAGAGGTGCAAAAAACATCACGGAATGGCCAGTGCCCAGTTTGCGCATGCGCATACAGCCTTGAAACGGGTCTTGAGACCCACAGATGGAAAAAAGAGTGCTACAAACCTACCTTGAGCTAAACGATCTTTGGTGACCTTGGGACCCAGCGTGACAGCGGCGCGGAATCCACTCGGGAACTTGATATCGGTCCCACGCGTATGGGCATCATCGAGATATATGACGCATTGATCCAGCTGCTGTGCGAATGGTGACGACAACAGAAGCTGCGTACTGCCGTCCCGCGTGAGTACTGTCAACTCGTCATCGTCATTGAAATAGATGGCCGCAGAGGTATCCGTGCTGATGGCCAGCCACGCTTCAGCCAGCTTACGGTTCTGAAGGTCGAGCATTTGTGCGCCGACGTCCAACAAGACGCGGATCTCGGGCTTTTGCGCAACTAGGATCTCAAGAAATTCAACCGTGGTTCGTCGCTCGCCGTTCTCCTTGGCCATGCACATATAGTGCTTGTTCTCCGGCTGTAGAAGATATGATAGAACTTTTGCGTTGGTCCCTCGCTGATGACCGGGATCGCGTTGAGTGATGTGTAAGGGTAACAGATATCGTCCGTCATTCGTGCCCGAGAATCCTGAAGCACAGTTAAGCAGGTGATCGAAAGGGACCCATCCTCACTCACCAGTTAGCAAACGATCCTTCTTCTCTGCCAAATCCCAACCAGAACATGCCAATTTCGAAGGAAACTCTTTTGCTTCCTTTGGGAACACAACTCTCGCGAGGAAAAAATCGACCGTGGCATGGTTCCGAGAAAAGAGAGGGACGAGCAGGGTCGTCCATTGCTCCGACGACTTGAGATTGATCCCAGCGTAGCTCCGGAGTGAACCCGGCACGGAAGGACAGTCTTGAACCCAGTGCTCGTAGTCCAGTGACGGGTCGTCTTGCTTCAGCAAGATTTCAAACGAGACCTTGAGCTGTTCCTCGGTCAAGCCTCCGTAGTAGTACGAGAGACACGTGAGCAAGATCGCCACATCCGGGTGCCCAAACTCAGCTTTCGGCGCCGGTACGTCTTTTGCGCGATACGGGACTGCAAGCATGGTACGCTTCGGAGCAAGGCCATAGTCTACACGCCACCGTTGATCCTTAAAAGCAAACAAGAGGATATCGGTAGCCAATATGCCACGGAGCAGCAATAGGCCACCCCAAAGAGTGGTTTGTCGACAGTAGTCCTCCACGACCTTGCATGTTGACGGGGGCACATCCTCGTTCGTGATGAACGCGACGATAGCATCTTGGACCTGACGATTCAGCTGTTGAAAATTGAAATTTGGAAGAAATCCATCGATCGCGTCCCGTGCGATCCGAGATACAAGAGCCTCGCCAGCATCGGGTTGTAAGATCCGAATGTGAGGAAACGAGCCAGGTGGACCATCCTCATATTCGACCGACTCCTTGAAATCCGTTCGGAGAGACAGCGCGTGCTTCTTCACGATCGCGAGAACCTGTTGCGTCGTCGTCCATCGCTCCGGGAATCCTTCCATATGTTGCTGTAAACCAATCGTGTATACCAGCTGGTAACGAACATGAAGGATCTCGTCACTTTCGTCTAAGAGGTCTCGTGCATACAAATGCAACCACTTCTGGAGTTCCAGCAGTGTGCGGGCGATAGGGGCGTTTTTGGCCAGCTGCTTCTCCACGCTCACCAGCTTGAGCGACAACACGTGATCTGGCTGGACGACCAGAACGCCACGTTCGCGCATACACTCCGACATGAGTGCATACAAGGCAGTGACCCGTTCATAGTCAAGCGGGAGTGAACGCGAGAATGGGAGGTAGTAGATTCGCCGATTGGTAAGCCCACTAAGACGGTCAACGAGAAGTTGGAACATCTGGGCTGTCAACGCTTTAGGGACGATGACTCGGGACAGTTGTTTGCCATTAGCGAGTTTCGCAACGGAAATAGGAACAATGACAGACGATTTGCCTTCACCCATGTTAAGCTGCATTGCAGTGTTTGCGCCCGAGTGTGGTGATACCATCTCGTTGGCAACATCGACCTGAACACGACGAACGAGGAAGTTGCTCTGTAGCTGATCGTAAGTGAAGTCGTCAGCAGACGAACACGTTGGCGGCATATAAAACATACCTGGATCAGTACCCAGTCGGGCTGGGCTTCAGGATCCCACCCATCACACCCCCCGTTGTCAAACTCCTTGTAGAACTCTTCGTGGAGACCATCTAGGGCAAACCGCAAGAGCCTGCGCGCACGCTGCTGCTCCAGCATGAGGAGTGCAAGCCTCACAAGGCATTTCTTCCAAGCGTCTGTAAGCCTGATGCGGGATGTAGAAGCAATGCATCGGAAAAGTGCTTCAGCCGTAATACGAGGCCATTGACCAGACCGCTCAAAAGCTTGATCGACTGCGTTGCCCGGACCAAGCGTCTCCTTGAGGTGGCTTAAACTATCCAGATAACTGGTTCTGGAGAGGGTGTAGTAATCGACAAGGAGAGCGATGGCCTCATCTGAGGGTTTCTCCATCAAAACCTCGGATGTCGGGGATACCTCACTACAAAAGTGTGTCGCACTAGAGTGCAGGTCGGACACATATTGATGTTGGAAGACCCCTGTCGAACCCCCCTGGATGGTAGAAATCAGTTGGCGTAGCTCACCAGCACCCGAAAAAGACGAGGTTCCTTCACCCTCGACGGTAAAGCGAGGGAATTGCTCGCGTCCTTGCAGCTCTGGTGCAACCCGGGTGAAGATAAGTTGGTCCAGGGTGATTGACCATGACCCCCGAAACCGCCTGTTGAGACTCTGGGCAGGGTCGAACTTGTAGCCAGGGGGCAAGGCAGGCAGAATGTGAGGGCGGGCAGCGAGATCGCGAAGGATCGTTTGAACGCGGTTGAGGTGTTCCCGAAGCAAAATGTTTCGAATACAGCTCTGGAAGAGATTTTGAATGCTCGAGTTCAAGCGCTCCACATTGTACGCAGCGGCGTCCAGGGAAAGCGTTGGAGGGCGCCGGGATGGCCATGCGGCAAGCACTCGGGTAACTACAGTCTCAGTATCCCTGTCCAACCGAGCGCGGTAGAGCCTGTGTCGATACTTCTCTTGAGCTCGGTGTGTTCTGTCATTTGCTCTGGTAGGAGCGGTGCATTCAGGACTGAGATGATATTCGTTCGCCGAAGCCGAAACATAACATGACACTGTCTCATGGGTGGGTTGATATCCATCCGTGAGATTGTAATCCGTGTGCGCTGGTGGATTCTCTGAGCGGAATGGTTGATGGAGTGCGAATGCCAAAAGGATTGGGATGAAGTCACAAAGCTCCGGTGAACCGTACGCCATGGCGGAAAATGAGAATAATAGCCCGAAACGGTCATGGGCCTTCCTGCTTTCTCGAAGGAGGTTGTATGCCTTCATCCATATCGCCGAAACGTGGCGCTTCAACCATGAGCTGTGGTACGAGAGCGACAAAGACGCATTGGTGCTCATTGTGCCTTTCCACGAATCAACGAGGCGTATTATGTCCGTCACGTAGATCTCTGTCGCATCTAGAGACCAGTTGAAGACGGCAGTGGCTGCCAAACAGGTCCTGTGCTCAGGTGAGTCGGTCATCAAGATATCCCGGGAAAGATACACGACATCAGAGTCTACCCGCTGTTCGGAAGTCTCAGACGGTAGGAAATATGCTGTTCGAAGTAGGCTGCGGACGAATAGGTGGTTGTCATGCAACGGAAACTTCTCGAGAAGAGCCGTCTCCCAACCCTCGTGGAAGGGCTGCACTTTTTCAAAGTGGTCTTTGATAGCCTTGGCGACGGAGTACAGCTGTTGACTCTGAGAAAGAACAGGGAGGTTTCGCCAGTGAACGACTTGCATGCTCTTGTAACGTGAATGCAACGAGCGCGCCGGACACAAGGACGCGATCAAACACAGGAGCTCCGCGTCGCGAGAACTAAACTTCATGACCGACCAGCAACTCGCCGACCGGAGCAAGCCCAACGCCTCCTCTGTACCCGTCCTGCCTGTTAGCGGATCAACGCTGCATCCACTACTGGTCAAGGCATGAAGGTATGCACGGTATAGCTTGTTCGTCAAACTGACAGTTCCTGTCAAGCAGCCCAAGTCAGCATCGATCCTATAGGTCTGGTACGTGACCCGCCGAAGGATGGGACCACGGGTATCGATTTCGATACGAACGTGATGACCATCCGTCTGGAATGAAACCACCCCCTCGGGGATGAGGACACATCGTGGCACGAGTTCATCGACATCAACGTTCTCCCTGAGCTTCGGCCGAAGTACTAGCCGATTGACCAAACCAAACAGAGTCCCAACAGATTGGTTTTCATCATAAACCATGCCACGGATGTTGTGAGACTGGAGGTCCCCATCTTCATCGACGTAAAAGGACAGGCCATAGCGAGGTAGAGTGACGGACAGTCGCGACGGAGAAGTTTGCTCAGAGTCGTTCGACGTCACAGTGACAAGGAGATTCTGCGGTGTGTCAAGTGGCCTCAAGAGACCCGACACCATGGCCCAGGACTGACTTCGAACGTCAACGAGGAGCTCGCGGCCTCTGTACATGCGATATCGCCCAGGTGTACAGTCAATGTTCCAATTCTCTGACGAAGCCTCCCAGAGCTTGTCGATGGGGCGGACCTCCATGACGGACGTGGAAAGATTCAGCCAATGAACATGTCCCTTGATCAACACTGACGGAAGGTCATTCTCCATTCTTTCTCGAGGGATGAGCTCGATGATGTCTGAACCACCCGCGGCTGTTCGTTTCGCTCGTACCACGAGATCCTTGTCTCTGAGAGCAAAGGACACCTGGGATCGACATCTGAATCACCGAATGAATATGTATTACTCCTCGAGCGCGCTTACCTGGTGATCAGATATCGTACCCCGTGTCGAGTAATCCATTCCCGGCATGTCACCCGGTATGACATCGAGCACCAGCTACAGAGGCAGTCAGCAACTTGTGTCACGTTGAACACGGCGAGACATGCCTGGCCAAAAATGAGGTTGTACAGGGGGTGCCGCATGATTGTGTTCGGTAATCTCCCAAGCGGTTTTCCGTCCACCAAAAGCGACCCATCCAGTAAATTGAAGTGCACAACTTGCGAATATTGACTCGTCGTCGACGCGGTCGCGCACGAGAACCAACGTGAGTCCGGACTCGGTAATTGGGTCCACACCGAACCAGGACGGTAGTCGGGCCAAACCTTGCAAATGGCAAGATCGATGCCTTGATCGTCGTCATCCGCTTGGATAGCGTGACCCAGGGAACCCTCGAGAGCCATAGAGAGACGACGATCCCGGTCGAGGAGTAACTGGGAATATGTAGAGAGAGAGGAAACCTTGCTTGGTGTGTTGTCGTGCAAAACTATCGCACAAGAAACAAACACCTCAACATCTTCCGCAGAACAAAGGAGTTCCTCGATCAGGTCGGGTTCGACATTGAACGTGCTTCGACAGATGGCAGCAGTGTCCCGCAAGAGCCCGCGAAGCTCTTCATCTCCCGGCGTTCTTGCAAGCTTATCCAACAACTCCTGGACCCAGGCATATACCTTCTTGCGTACAGAACGAAGAAGCATGAGCGCGCGCTGCGCCACGGCTTCGTCAGGTTCGGCTGCGAGTAGACGACTGAGCAAGATCGAAATAGTATCCATGGTAACTCCCTCCAGCCAGTTTCCCTCGACGTCGGCAACCAGGGCTTCGAGCTCATTTATGAGCGCAAAGCCAAAGGAGGCTTCTTGGAGCTCTTTGTGCCACGTTAGTTTTCCTGCAACGGAGAGCGATCCAACTTGCATGACCGCCTGAGCCAACAACGAATGAACTTCCGTGCGACGGAAAGTCAGTGACCGATCTCGAAGCTCTCGCAGGATGTTCAACCACTGGAGTGCGCCGCCACTACGCAAATGGCCAAATGCTATAAACTCGTGGATGGAGAGATCGTCATGGCAGCACGCCTGATCTGCCAGGACCTCGTTCGACGTGTGGCAGGCAGTGTCAACATATGGCTGAAGATCGTGGTATGGACCCTCTTGGATCATGTATGTGCAATACCGCTCGACTTTGATGTTACCGAGAGCATCTGCGACAGGGATATTCGCCTGGCGATCAAAACCATAAAAACGGAGGCCGTTTTGGGCGGTGACTTGTTCCTCCTTGGCCGGGATGGACAGTTTGTGGTGGTTGATTGGTCTCGTACTCGAAGCGAGGGTGATGCGTGACCTTTGATGCTGGATGAAGTACCCCACTAATCCAGGATAATCACTGAGGAGGTATGGTCTCTTCCCCCGGGGACACTGGGAGCAAATATCGACAAGGAAACGGAAAGTGGCCGTGCGCCACATGTTGAAGGTCGGTGGACACGCGAGCTCGAATACGACGATAGCCGCAGAAAGCTCGTCTTCAGGCAGAGGCCATTCATAAACATCCATTTTCATCATGCCCAGTCCAGCCTCGAGATAGCACTTGCGGCAGTTCGGCGCATGGGATTTAGTACCGTCCTGCCGAGTGGCGTAGGTGTGGTGGACCCCGTTAAGTTCGGATTTGAGCCTTTCGTGCTCGAGATTGGCAGCCTGAAGCTCAGTAACCTTTTTGTCGACCTCGCGCTCTGCATGCTTTTCAATTCGACGTCTGAGAGTCTTGAGGGTTGATGATTGATTGTAATAGCGAACGGCGAACGTCTCTTCCGAAACCTCTGAAGAAAACACCGAGGACCCAGGAAAGGACTGAGAGTGGCGACGACGGAGGTACCGGTAGATATGTCGAAGACGACGGATGTTACCAGCCCTGCGAAGCAACAACTTCTCCAAAAGGACGACAGGAATCTCCGGAGAAAAGTCGGTCAGCATGGGAATGTTCTCGGTGGTGATCCTGTCCAGCGCAACCCAAAGCTCGAGCGTCGTCAAGAGCATGATCGACAGTTGCTCTGGGTTGCCCGCGTACGTTTTCAACGCACTCGAGGAATACTTTTGTGCCAAAGTCTCAAGCTGAGCGCAAGCTTGATCTGCATCTATGACATCTTCAACCCAGGCGTCGATACCCTGTTCGACCGCCCGCTCGACATCATAGAGGGTGACGTGAGATTCAGCACGGAATGCATCTGCAAAGATATCGGAAGACAGAAAGTCGTCAAGAGTACCTCGGGGACGTTGATCGGGACGGAAGGGAGCAGGAGGAACAGAATCATGATCAAGGAGACGATTGCCGAGGAACTCGCGACTGCATAGGAGCGAAAGCTGTGCGTCACGAACCAGATCAAGTCTGGAGAACGGATGGGGTGGAGACGCGCGTTGGGCAGCCTGTACCTGCTCCCACCTGTCGTCAAGTACCGCCCGAATGAGACCGCACGCCTCTGACGCAGCCTCGGTAAGCCACTCAGGCACGGACGCGCCGAGCTTTCTCAAGCGCCGACCGATCTTGGCCGAAATGACGTGCAACAGGTCATTGGACCTGTCTTGCTGGAGTGCTTCTCTCGCAAGTCTAGCGAGGAAGAAGATCATGAACGTCTTGTAGGAATCACGTCCTTGAGGAGACGACTCGAGGGTGGTCTGCAACACAACTCGGATGAGGAGCCACAGCGAGGAACGCCGCCAAGGTAACGGCGAGCCACTCGACACGACAACGTCGTCCCCGACGCGTTTAGTGATGCGCACGACACTAGTAGCCGGCCGACCGACCCCGCGCAAAATCCCAGTAAGCAGTTCCGTGATATACCGCGGGTCGGCCGTATCCCGACGTTCGATGACGGGACGTTCCCCCAAAAGACTCCCCGTAGAATCATCCAACACATCCTCGTTCATACGAACAAGAAAATTGGCAAGCTCAGTTCGGAAAACGGCATCATCAAAGACGGCATTGGGAATCTCGATGGCCGGTCCAGGATATGAACATATAAGCTTTCCCCGCGTCGAAATCACAGGCGTCGCCTGGGGAGATACCTCAAATGCGGAATACAACGTCCACTCTCGCTCCTTCTTAAACACGACCGCAGCATTTTGAGCGCGAACGAAGAACGCGCGGACGTCTACGCGCGTTTCGAGTCCGTCAGCACAACATTCGGATCATACAGAATGGGGAAACGCATCGTACCTCCAGGCTGTATCCTGCTCAGCTGGGTGGCGACGTGATCCTGATCCAGCCTGCCAGACTGGACAGTAGCTCCGAGGTTCTCCACCATCCTTGCAATGGGAGGCCACTCGGATCGAACGGTACCACCGACGACGTCGGTGAAGGCGCATACAGCCGCAAGAACGGCCCCGGCGAGTGCCTGCTCTCCGGAAAGAGCGTGGTCGTCCTCCCCGGGGAGTCGGAGAGGACAAAACACGTGTGTGATAACATATTCGAGAGCCTCACTCGTATTCATGGGCGAGAAGAATTTGACGATTTGGGTGGTAGATGGGTGTTTGGAACGAGCCACTGCGGAACGCGAACTATGTACTTACGGACGCGCTCTAATTTGGACGGATTCGACTTACGCGTCCTCCCCTGTCACGCTGGGTCTGGGTTGACAGGCACCATGAAAACGTGTATTGTAGACCCCTACCTCTTTTGTTGAGTAATGAATTGGGAGCCTAGTAACAGCATTAGTACTAATCTCCCGTAAGAAGACAAAAGAGTCAAAGGGACACCATCGATCGCCGCCTGGCATGGTGACATTTCGACGGAGGAGTCATGGGTTGTCGTTTCCGACTTCCGATTCCGATCACTTCGATCAAAGACAAAAAAGACACGGAAAAAAAAAGGAAATTCCACAATACAAAATAGATACAGCTCAGCGGCGCGCAGTTACATCTACTCCAAAGCAAAAAAAAATGCGGATATCATATCATCGTCATCCAAAAAAAAAAAATTGCAGCGAACGAAAAAAAAACAAAACGTCCCCCTACATCGCAAGAAACGGAAGCGGCCTCGACGTCGGGTCACAATACATCCTATACACCTGATGCAACACCTCCCTTTCCAACCCCCTTATCCGCAAACACTTTTGAAACAACTTCTTGTCGATCGTGAACTGCACCCGACCCGCGAGGTGTTGTCCCGCAACCAGATCCTTGATCACCCCCGCAATCAACCGTTGCTTGTGCACGTTGATCAGCGGTTCGAGTTGCATCGACGGCGGGAGCGACGAGAGAGAATCAAACACTTCAGGATGACACGGAGAATCAAAACTGACGCCTTGTGCATCGATGGAAACAGGTTCGTTGGGCGCCGTCGGATCAACGAGGTCAGGAAGTTTGCTATATCGATAGAGCTGAGCGAGGTAGATACCTAAGACCCAACCATCGTCAGCTTGCCCACTCACAACCCCCCGACCGATACTCACCGATAAAAGGCACACAAGCAGACGGCGTGCCCCCTTCAGTAGACTTGCTCCACGATTGCGAGTCCGAGGTACTACTACTCATGATCGTCGATGCGTGCGAACGTACGTCAATCGGCTTCGCATCCACCATGGCCGAAATCGCTTCATGCATCGCCTTGAAATCGTCTTCCGCATTCACAAACTGCGACAACTTTTGAAAGATCTGCATCTCCCAAGGACCAACCCGACCCCAATGCCGATGCATAGCCTTGTTAACCCACTCATTCCGCAATCCCGCAAGAACAGCAGCCAGCGTATGAAAGTTGCTATGACTATATGATTTCTGCAGACAGCCCCAAGTGAGCACAACTCCCCAACTAAACCACAGACACGTACGAACGCAATCCGGATAAACTTGGCCACGAGCGTATGTCGATCACTAGGCGGCGTCAACACGATCTCCGAAACAACGAAATTGGCCATCAAATTGAACCGACCCCGAACGGCAGCC
>QFEI01000228.1:0-38160 GCA_003316145.1 Neoboletus magnificus | reverse complement strand
GTCGAGTTCCTGCATGCGTTGGAGGACTCGGCGGGTTCGTTCGGTATGGGTTTTCTCGTCAGGGGAGAAGATAAGGAGGTCGTCCATGTAGATGACGAGCCATCCTTCAGCTATGAGGTCTCTGAACGAGTCATTCATGAAACGTTGGAACGTAGAGGGGGAATTATTTAATCCGAAGAACATAACTGTCGGTTCATAGAGTCCTTTGTGAGTGATAAAGGCCGCCTTCCATTGGTGGCCGTCTTTGATGCGGACATTATTGTATCCCCATCGGACGTCGAACTTGGTGAATAGGTTGGCTCCTTTGAGTTTATCGACGAGATCAGAGACGAGGGGAAGGGGGTAGGCGTCGCGAATCGTGTGTTCATTCAGGTATCGATAGTCCTGACAGGGGCGGAGTTTGCCATCCTTCTTCTTCACGAAGAAGAAGGGGGATGCTTGTGGGGAGTTTGATGGACGGATCTTCCCAGAAGCGAGGTTCTCGTCTAGGAAATCTTTGGTGGCTTTGATTTCGTCTGGCGAGAGTGGGTATATCTTCCCGATCTTCGGGGAGAATGTGTCGTCGAGGTTGATTTCATGGTCATAGGGGCGGGATGGGGGAAGGTGGTCCGCAGATTCTTTGGTGAAGACATCGGCGAAGTCTTTGTATTCCTCGGGGAGAGTGGCTTTTGGTTTGGCTTGTTCAGCGGCCATGGCTAACTCAGTCGCTGTGGTGAGCCTGGCGACCGCAGGGGTGTTCTGAAGGAATCGTTTCGCATCTCCTCGGATGATCGGAAATGCATGGCGGTTATGTCTGGCAGCGGAGATATAGTCGTCCGGAGAGCGGTGTCCGAGATACTCCACGAGTCGTGCGTCGTAAACAGCGTCCACGTTGACGTGACGAGGGGGAGTGGGTTTTCTGAAGTGGGAGTCGTGTCTTTGTTGGTCGAGGGAGTAGGTGGCATACAAGTCTTTGGACTGGTCGCAGGAGGAGGGGATGTCGAGGGTTTGGCGAGCCCAGTCAATGGTGGGGTTGGTACTGCGAAGCCAAGGTACACCGAGGATGACGTTTTCTCGACCACAAGACATGACATGGAAGAGGTGGGATTGTACGATTCCTCCGATGTCGAGATAGAGGGAGCAGGTGAAGCCGATTTCTCCGTTCTTGTTTGAGGTTTGGTCAACGTTTCGCACCTTGATTGGCACGTCAAGTTTCATGGTGGGGAGGGAGTGTTTTCGGACGAACTGCCAGTCGATGCAGGAAATGTCTGCACCGCTGTCGACGAGGGCTCGGGTTTCGACGGCTTTCAACGTGTGCGAGGGGGTGATCAATTGTATAGGAATTCGCATAGCTTTTGGGGTAGCGGACACTATTACAGGGGCGCACGTTACATTAGGAGATCGTTGCGTCGAAGGACGTCTCCTTTCTAAAAATCCTCCTCAGTAGAGAAGGCAATTCTTGCCACACCTTCGTCTTCGTCATCTTCCACATCTTTCAACTCCGGGATTTCTTCGGCTACTTGTCTAACCTTAGGTCCGGGTTTTGAGGGGAAGGTGGGGCAGGTGGACGATCCGTGTCCGGGTTTCCTGCAGCGGAAACAGAGTTTGAGGTCGAAGCAGCGCTTTCGTTCCTCAGGGGTTAGTTTCGGGATTTGGACGGCATCAACGTCCATGGCATTCGGGTCTTTTGGCGTGTGTGTCGGGGTATGGGGGAATCGGGTGGGGGTTTTGGAAGAGGAGGAGGAGGAGTTGCGGGTCGAAATCGTTCTGGAGTGGTTCCATTGGGAGTGGAACTGTTCTGCTTTGGTATACCACTCGTCTATGGTGGTGGAGACAGTGTCCATGGAGAAGATGCGGTCTTTCAAAGGTTTCTTCAGGCCTTGGGCGAAGAAGTGAATGAGGGTTGCGTCATCCGTCAGCTCACTAAGCTGGGCGGCGTCTTTGAATGCGTTAATGTAGGGGAGGACGTCTTTGTCCTGGGATAGGGTCTGGAGTTCGAGGAGAGCGTTCCCCTTCTGGTTGCTAGGTAAGAACGCCTTGGTCACCTTGTTGGTAAAGTCGGTGAAGGTTCCAAAGGTTTGGTTGTCGATGGCTTCGTTGGTGAACGTGGTTGCCCAACCTAGGGCGGTTCCCTTTTTCATAAAAGATAGGGCGAAGGCGATCCGTTTGGTATCGGTGTTGTAGATGGAGTTGTTGATCATGAGGTATAACCTGACAGAGACGAGTCATGCCTTAAAGGTCTTGGCATCTCCATCGTAGTTCTCGGGGACACCGAGGCGAAGTTCCTTAGCAGGGGTGGCCATAGGTGGCGTGGGTGGGGGTGTGGGTGAGGGCGGGGGTGTGGGGGAGGGCGGAGGGGATGCGGGTGGTGGTGAGGGTGCGGGGGTGTGACCTTTCGGTGTCCTGGGTTTTCTAGGTGGTAGGGTTCCTTGGTAAGGGTTGCCCCAGGGAGGAGTGAGTGCGGAAGACGTGGTGGTCAGGGTGGGTGAGGAACTACAGCGGTGGTAGCCTCAAAGGAGAAGCTAGATCTTTTGTTACACTCGGGCCGTGGTTAGGCAGCGAGCGTAGACTTTCAGTAGACAAGGGATAGGCTTAACAAGTGGAGTCGAGGGTTCTTGGGTCAAACGTCAACGAAGGGGGATTCCTCTTGGTTCGACGGACGAAGACGGTCGTCAAGGGGATTCCTTAGACGATGGGGACGAAGGATCGCGGAGGGGAAGAAACCCCAAAGCAATAAGTCAAAGGTCAAGAGTAGGGAGAGGCTGGCGAACAGCGCTCAGGCCTTTCGAGGTTTAGAGACGAGAGAAGGAGGTTTTGTATACAAGAGGGAAAGTAAGATCTAGCTTAGGGTACAAGGTATCGACTTCGAGTTTAAGTACTACTCGAGGTACTTTAGGGCAAGCATGAGAGTAAGAGAGATAATGAAACGGAAATGAACAAGAGATAGTGTGGAGGATGTAAACTCGATTACGAAGTAAGTGGAGTGTGCGAGGGGAACGGACGATGACGGAAACGTGGTGAGTAATCGAGTGAAAAGGAAAGATAAGTCCGGAATGACGAGGAAAAAGAGGAAAGAATAGAGTAAAACGTAACATTTTCCTTTCCCTTGCTTGTCAAGCTCATCTATGTGGTTCCATTGGGTCTGAAAAGAGACCACTTTCTCATACCACTTGTTGAGAGTGGTGGAGATCGTGTCCATTCCCATGATTCTCCTGCAGAGTCCTCAAGATATCCCCAGGGAGAAGTAATCAATATGATCAGAGGTTTTGGAGACTCCACTCATGCTAACTTGGTTCTTGGAATCAGAGATGTACCTTCTGAGTGTGGCAGAATTGGATTTGTTTTTCTTGGATTTTATTTGAGCAGTGACTAACTAGGCTACGACATTGCTGATTGTGTTGTGGTGTTCAAAGGCAGACTTGAATTCATTAACAAAGTCCAGAAAGATTCCAAGCAAGATGGTTGTTCTGGAGATGGCTTTTTGCCAGAATGTAATAGCCCAGGTTTGGGCAGGTCCTTCAGTCATGTAGGAGGGGGTGAAGGTGATTCATTTGGCATTGGTGTTGTAAAGCTTCTTATTTATGAGAAGGTAAAATTGTACTAAGTTAAGCCAAGGTATGAGCTGGCTATATAATCCATCATAGGCTTTGGGGGCTCTGATCCAGAGTTTAGTGGCTTTCATGAACAATGAAGAGAATATAGTGGAGGAGAAGGGTGGTGGGAATGGAGGTGACAGTGGGAAAGTGGGAGGTTGGTACATGGAAAGGGGAAAGACCAGTCGAGACCTTACTAGGGTAGGAGACAGAGAAGTGGTGGCCCTAAATAAAGTGGTGGAATGGAAGAGGGAGTGTGCTAGATCAAGAGCAATTTGTTGGTCTTCATCAAAGCCAACAGGTTTGTCAGGGTCAGTGAGTTTCCCAGGAAAGGATTCTGAGGATTCTGAGGTGGGATCTGGTATGCCTACTTGGAGGTGGAACCAGCTGGGATTCAAGGGGGGTCATTGGTGGAAAATGGTGGGAGAATATGATGATGGTAGCTCAATAAGGAAGTTTTGATCTTTTGTTATGCTTGGTCCAGGTAGAATCGAGCATAGATTTAGAGGGATTAGGTAGTGAAGTGATTAAATGGCAAAGAAACAAGGACACAACTTATGGACCTGTATCCACACACTATGTGAGAATTCAATGGAAAGAGTCCAGACGTGGCAGACTATAATAAGGGAACCAGATGGGTATCCAGGTTCAAGATTCAAGATAACCGGATTGAAATCCAAGTCAAGGATTCAAGAGAAGTTCAGGTGCAGCTGACTATTACAAGGGAACTGGACAGCAGTCCAGGTTGAAGGTTTCAAGGAGCATCCACTCAGAAGTAGGACAACAACTTTAGAAGATGCTGCACTTCCAAGTAATAAGGTATATTGGCTAAGATCTAAGTAGATCAAAGCTAAGGACATGAAATGTGTTACATCAGATTTATATATGATGAGAAGGAACCCAAAAAGGATGGGTGGAACTGGGGCAGAAAGAAGAAATACAGGATGACCAAGGGATGATGTCATAAGAACATCAGAGTGAAGAGTTAACCTGAATCATGCATAGATGGGAAAGATATCAAATAGGGTTCTGACCGCTTGGTAAGAGAGTCCAGTCAAATGAAAGTGTGATCCAAGTGATTACAGTGACAAGGTAAAAAAGGAAAACATGTAATGGATGGGAAAAAGGAACATGCAAAGGAAACAGAAAAGAATCAGAACAAATGCCATATTGGAGTATGGTCCAGTATGAGCAGACTAGCTGGAATACTTAAGTACCACTGGGAAATTTAGAGGTAGAATCTTCCCAGAAGTAATTATCCAATATTCAGCAGAACTCCCATCCTATGAGTATATTGTATGAGGATTATTGTTGACAGCAACTTTTGTCACTGCAGTCTCAACAATATATGCATTCAGAGAGGTTGCGCATGTCAAGAATGCATTCTACATTGGAGTGGAAGAATAATCCAGCTCACTCTCATTGTTCTCAAAGTTACTGAATGCTTCAATATCTGCATCAGCATTGTGACTAACATTGTCAAGATCATCACCATTAGCATAATGACCTTGCATATTGGAGTGGAAAAATAATCTTGCTCATTCTCATTTTCCTCAGAGTCACTAAGATTGTCAAGGTTATCACCATTAGCATAATCATTGGAATTGACTGCAAGAGCCTAGTAGGATAAGATGGAGACCAGTGAACTCTGTAACAAGTTTGAAGAAGTAATGAAAGAAATAGTAGAGGAAGACATTTGCAAATGAAAGCATTAATGAGATGGCAAAGGAAGATCTGTGGAATCCATCCTAAGAAAATAGACAGGTCCACATGGTCAGCTTTCTCAAAATGGAGATTAATATTTGTGCAGTGCACACTTCCATTTTCCACACCCTAGAAGGCAGTACTATGCTTCTTTTCCATTCTGCCATATTCATGATGTTGTACTGTATGAGGAAGGCATAAACAAATAACAACAACAATAATGCATCACAATAAGGTACAATGGACTAAGTATGAAAATGGTGCAACAGAGCAGACAATTAATGATTCCAACAGAAGTGGCAGGGTGAGTCTCCTTGCCATCTACAAGGCACCAGAGACCTTTAGACCAGAAAAAGCACCTTCATTTCCTTGCTCCAGATGATGTAGTTGCTTCTAGTAAGGGCCTGGATGTGATGGGAGTGGTGTTGTTGTTCTAAGAAGATCGGTGGTGTAAATAGCAGGGAATAAAGTGCAAACAAGAGATGGATTAAGAGTGACAAGCATAGATTGGAGGCAGTAGTAAAGTGAGAAATTTTCTTGCAGGAACAACAAGCTGACAAGTTGAATAGACTACAGTGAGTAGTACTTGCACTGGCAATATCCTTGCTTATCACAAAATGAACATGGTATGTTTGGAGGATACCTGCAGTTTAAGAATGATGCTGAAAGTACTGAATTAGCAGCAGATACCACAGAAGCCTCAGAATGAGGGCAACAATTCATTTTTTCAATCTAGAATACAGCTTTTACCTTGTCTTTGTCCAGGTGAATCAATAGGGCAAGCAATAAGGTGAAGTGTGGGTATTCTGTGCCAAGTGCATAAATCATAGCCATACAAGTCAGTTCATTGTCAATTGTGGCCATATTGATTGAGGAACTGTACAAATCTTTGTTGTGTGGGATTGACACCTCCACCCTAGCAGCTAGGGCAAACAGTAACTTCTTGGTGCATTTCTAGATGCTAAAGAACTGGTCATATGCAATGGAGCGCCTGCTTGCCTTCTACTATACAAAGACCTTCTTCAATGCAGCCAAGATCTTGGTAGAATCATCCTAGTCTGCTTGGATGTGAACTGGTTGGTCTGTTAAATTATTGAGTATCCACTTGCCAGTAGCCTTATGTTGCTTGACGTCGCAAGCAATCTGTGCTGTGCTAGATATGACAGGCCAAGTCTTTTTGCTGTTTACAAGGTGCCAAAGACCATTGGAGCAGAAAAGACCTTTATTTCCTTACTTCAGGTGACAGAGTTGGTTCCAGTGAGGCCCTGGATGTGATTGAAGTGGTGTTGTTATATGAATGACATGGTGGTGCAAAGAATAGAGGTATGAAGTAAAGTAAAGAGGTGTAAACAAGCAACAATCAGAGATAAAAAGTGGGTAGCAGAGCAAGAAGTTTTCTTGCAGGGATAATGAGCTGATGAACTGAGTAGGATTGAAGTAACTAAAGCACAGAGCTTATAACCTGTTAAAATAGCTGGAATTAAAACAAACTAATGCAATATAAGAGAATAGGGTAGTGAAATAATAGGTTCCTAGGATCAACAACCAAGACTAGAGATGGGCAGGTATCAAACCTACAGGGAAAACATGAGTCATCATATCTCAAGATAATCCCATACCAGAGGCAATTACACAAGGGTCTACTCTATAACTTTAGGGGAAAAATCCAAAAAAACTAGACTGGGAATTTGAATGCTAGACTTCTGGCTTTATATAGCCTCAGGCTATGTATGTACATGTTTGTACCTAATCTAAGATACATCTCTATAAGAATAGATATTTCAGCATCATGTTTTACATGAGACATGGAGATTAAAGCAGGCTATGATGCACCAGGAATCAAAATGGAAGAAAAGCATACATAAAATGAAAAACATGCTACAACAGCAATCTGTGGCAGAATGGAAGCATATAAGGTTTAATAAACACCATAAAGGAGAATATTGAAAAGGAGATTAAAAAGACAATGAATAAATTTAAAATGTACAGCATTTTATCTAAAAGAGAAAAAATCTATTTTAGATGGATCTGCATAGGATTTAAGGATGTAAGGAATGCACAGTACTGAACATGATGTATGTGCATGTAAAAGGAGATTAAAAAAGAAGGCTATACATGAGGTTAGATATACAGCATTGAAATTAAAAAAACAGGCTGTACATGAGTCTAGATACACAGCTATATAACATAAAGGATTCTAGATCCTGTGATAAGGATAAGATATTAAATAATATAAGATAAAATAATATAAGATAAAGAGTCTGATAAAAAATAAAATAAGATTATAAAAAATAAAAATGAAAGAAGAAAAATGTTCTTTACTTTCAGGTTCAGTAGTAACTGAGCCTTGTTATGTTAGCATAGAATGTAATCATAACAACAGGCTTTCTATCGCTCAATAATTTGTTTGTTCTTTGTCACTCCAAAGAGGAAAGAGTAAGGTGAATGAGATAATGGAACATAAAACCCAAGAAGGAAGTTGGTAGAGTCCTCCATGTATCATTTTTACATGTTTGAGAGATTCAGACAATTTGAGTTGATGAAAGGCAACCAGGACTGTGCTCTCTAAGTTGCCATGGATCTCTCTAAGGACATTTTCCCAAAGGGCATTGCAGGCATTGGTATTGATGCTGGGAGAGACAGTTTTGATATGGCAGGTTTGCATATAGGCTTTAAAAGGGAGTGGGTGGAGGAGCCCATATCTAGATAGATGGGAATAGCAAGTTGGCTATCTCCAAGTTGAATCCAGAGTCCATTAATGACAAATCATTGGAAAATTCATTTGGAAAACAATAGATGGACAAGGATACATTGGCAGCCATAACTATACCTTCAAAGTTAGCAATTAAGGTGAAAACATTCTCTTTAGAAATGGGTGAAGGACTCCAGCTGGATGGTGAAGAGAAGGGGCAATTAGAGATCCTTTCTGCCAAGGAAGGATGGGAATGAAGTCAAATAGGCTTGTTATCAGAGAGGTTCCATTGTGCATGAGATTGCAGAGAGAGGGTTTCACAGAATAGAGGTAAAATTTCAAAAATAATAGCTATGGAAAGTGTGAAGATAGGAATAGAAAGAATAGAAGAAGAAAGGAAAGAAGATAAGGAGTGGTATATAGTGGAGATAGAGGAGTAGTTGGTCATGTTTCATAGACAAGAGACTGGGATCACTGGAAGATGGAGGGGTTCATCTTTTTGTAGTAGGTTAAGATGGACTTGGCATTTTTCAAATTCTAGTTGGAGATCCAGGAATTTATTTTAGTGGAGTATCTTTTCCATTGGATTAGGAACTGGCATTGTGATGGGGTATCCTTATGATGTAGGATTTTTTCAATTTCATTCTTCCTCTCCAGCAATAAGGTCAGATGGTTGGGCCAGGAAGTTTGGTTTGTTTACAGGATTTTCACAATAGAATAATAGAGAAGAGGCATGGGAGACCAGATGGACTTTTCAGGTTGTGAGTAGTCAGAGCTTGTAAATTATGGCTAAAAGGACTGCAATGATAGTGAAAGGTCTTTTTTTTTCAAGGCAAATTTTGGATTAATGATGGAGTGTTTTAAATTCCTCACATCAAGCCAGGCTTTTTCACCCTTATAAAGAATTGAAAAGGATTCATACAGGCAGGAGGCCATGGGCTGTTGGGCTACATAATTTATGAGTTGCCAGTGCTTCATGTCTGGTAATAGAGAAATCCTTTAGTTATTTTTTTATTGTGGGAATACTTGAGTCTGGAATTAAGAAAGGTAAGGCACAAGGTTTGTATCCTAGGATAAAATAGAAAGATGATTGATGGGTGATGAAATGCAGGTGGTGGTTATGGGTGAACTTCACCTGAAAGATCTTCTGGACCCAGGTGGTGTTACAATTTCTTTCTTTTCCTTTGCATGTTCCTCCTTCTCATTCGTCACATATCTCATTCACCTTTTATCTTTCACCTTGTCACTGTGATTACTCAGATCACACTTCTATTTGACCAAACTCTCTTACCAAATTATTGGAATCCTGTTTGGTATCCTTCCCATCTGTGTATGACCCAGGCTAACTCTTTGCCCTCATGTTCTTATGACATCATCTCTTGATCATCCTGTATTCATATCCTTTGCCCCAGCTCCACTCTCTTTGTTTTGGTTCCTTCCCATCATGTATAAACCTGATGTAATACACCCAATGTCCTTAGCTTTGACCTACTTAGATCTTAACCAATATATCTCGTTACTTAGAATCCCAGAGACTTCTAAAGTCATCATCCTACTTCTGAGTGGACACTCCTTGTAATCCTTGACCTGGACCATAGTCCAGGCTCCTTGTAACAGTCCACCACACCTGGACTGTCCTTGAACCTTCAACCCAGATATCCATTCAGTTATCTTGAATCCTCAACCTGGATACCAGTCCAGTTCCCTTGTCACAGTCTACTGGGTCCAGACTTCCTCCTTTGAATCCTCACACAGAGTGTGGATATTGGCCTAGAAGCCCAGTTCTTGTTCCTTTGCCACTTAGTCACCTGGCCACTTTGCCCTTCTAAGTCTATGCTGAATCTTACCCGGACCAAGCATAACAGGCAGTCAAATTGGTTTTGCAAAAGATGCAAAAATAGAGGTAAATTGGGATCCTTGTGTAAAACAGCTGGAAATCACAGCTGAAGTCCACTCTCAAAAACTAATATTGCAAGTAGTATGAAATATGAAATACCTGGAGTCCACTATCAGAAACTGGAGAAAAAGAATGACAGTGGACTTTGACTACTATAGGAGCAAGCCATAAGCAAATAATAACAACAACAATGTGCCACAATGTGGCACAACACTCTAAGTACGAAAATGGTGCCACAGAGTGCACAATCAATAAATCCAACAATTTGTGCTTCATGGGCACAACAAAGTGGAATTGTGAGTAGTCATCAATGAATGTGATCCAATAGCAGAATCCTGAGAAGGGGGATAGGGCACATGATGTACATCCGAGTGGACAAGTTTCAGAGGGTGAGATGCATGCCAGGAGCTACTAGGAAAGGGATTGGCGTGGATTTTACCAGAGGCATGGCTCACACACAGGATCAGGCACCATTTTTGACTCCAGCTTCATTTCTGTCACCATGCTGTGCTTGATGAGACCCTTCACATCAGCAATATTGTGATGGGCGAGTCTACAATGCCAAAGCAATATAGTGAGAGGGACAGTGGTCACAGGGCAAGCATGGTGGGGCACGGAGTGCGTCTTGCCAGCCAGAAACGCTGTGTTGTGGCTATTAATCTGGGCCACGAAAAGCAATCCACCAGTCACTGCAGAAAATGATATTTAACTCGAGTTGATGGTGACAGTGATTCCAGAGTTCCGTGTAAGGTATAATACAGACAATAGATTGGTGTGGAGATCTGGGACATGCAAGACATTCCTAAACTCAACTGCTCTAGCCCTTCTCCCTTCTATCCTCGGATGAAGCACAACAGACCCCACCCCCGTGGAATAGATAGTAGTATTGTTTGCAAGGTGGATTGGGACGTGTTTGGTGGTGTAATTGCACAGCCAGTCGTGCTGGGTGGTCATATGAGCAGTGGCCCCCGTGTCTGCAGTCCAATTGAAGTTAGCATCAAGTTGCAGGAGCAAGAGAGGTTCAGAGGGATGGATGGAACGACGACTTGCATTGCCAGCGCGTTCAGCAGTCTCGGTGGTGTCCTCTTCAGTCGGCGATGAAGCCTTGGCCATGTTTGCCCTGTTCCCCTTGCGATTCCATGTCTTGTAGTTTTCTTTGGCATGCTGGAGGGCCCTGCACTTGCATTGGCAGTGCCTGGGCTTGTCACAGAATGTGCAGGGTGTGGAGGTATTGCAGCCACAGGTTGAAGTGGCAAGGACAGCCTCAGAGGAAGCGGGCGTAGAGGCGTCTGTGTGTGGTCTGCAATTGATTTCCTTGGTCTGGAACACAGCCTTGACCTTGTCTTTGTCAAGGTCTGTGAGGAAGGCCAGGGAAGAGATGAAGTGTGAATAGTCAGGCCCAAGAGCATTCATCATTGCCATATAGCAGAGTTCATCATCGGAGATCTTCAGGTCAAAGGTGGTGGGCTGAAGTTCCTGGATGCAAGCCATGGCCTGCTCGACCCGAGCACTGAGGGCAGGGAGGAACTTGTTTGGACTCTTCCAAATGCAAAAAAACTTGTCATAGGTGACGAAACGGATACTGGCCTTCTGCTGGATGTACAGTTTCTGCAGAGTGGTCCAAGCAGCAGTGGGGTCATCCTGGTGTGCCTGGATATGCACTCTCTGCTCTGGCACAATTTTCAATATGAGCTCCCCAGCAGCCTTGTCTTGTTTAATATCCCAGGCCTCCTGCTCCTTCCCTCTAGTACTAGGCCAAGTATCCTTGCCATCAATAAGGCGCCAGAGTCCTTTGGAGTGCAGCAGGGCCTTCATCTCTTTGCTCCATGTGGTGTAGTTCATGCTATTGAGAGGCGAAATGTGGTGGGAATGGTTTTCAGAGGACATAGTGGGCAGAAATGGGGTAATAGGGTAGAATGGGGAATTGGATGTAAGGGCGAAGGAAAAGTCGTCCTGGGGTGGAAAATTGTGCAAATTAAAGCACAGGGCTCATAACCTATTAGAACAGCTGGATGGGATATCACACAGCTGGAGTCCAGTGTTAGAAACCAAGAAAGAGAGAAGGACACTGGACTCGAACAACTACAGGACGAATTAACAACAACAAATAATAACAGATATGCCACAATGTGCCACAGCACTAAAGTCCCCAAAAAGCACATCAAATGGTGCACAATCAATGTAGCTAACATTTTAAACATCAGATTCAGCTTGAGCTGGTGGTCACTCCCAGCTCTTTGTCTGTGCAGCAACTGCAGCCATTTCTGATTCCAACACAGCCATAGCATAGTAAAATGGTGGATCAGATGTATTTAATGGGCTGGACAGCGAAGCCAGCATAATACAAGGCTAGGCTATGTTCTATGTTGCTAATTGGAAGACATGGCAGAAAGAACTGTGAGGCAACTGGATCTAAGCATAATTCTGCTATGCAAACTCCTGTAAGATTATTGTTTCAACTGTCTCTTATCCATCAGATGGCCCTCCTATTATAGTAATTAGATTAACAAAAAGATTTTTCCACTCACACATTAGGCTAAGTGCATGGAACATAGGCCCTACATCGACAGTTGCATGAGAGTTGTGCAAGCATAGGCCACATTCCTAATCATTACCATCATCTATTACAGTTGCATTCTGGTGCACCTAACATTGTTATTAGTCAATACTAGAATTTTCATTTTTTATCTTCTCTTTCTCTTATCTTATCTGGTCACATGACTTGTACCCCTAATCTTATCTCTTCTCATAGTCAAGACTGACATCCTCTGACTCTAAATATTGAAACATCATATTCTCAGCAGACTTATATACACTTGTGCCTTAATTATATGGCCATGGTGGATGTAACTGGTGCTGATAAGAAAGATGTGACCATGGCAGATCCTTGCAGTGATAATGAAGAACATCCAATGGATGTACATATTGAGGAGAAAGAAAAGAAGGAGGAGGAGGAGGAGGATGCAGGGGAGAGTGATGAGGAATCTGACTATCAAACTGACAAAGACTGACATGTTTTTAATATTGATGTAACATTTCCCTCCTTTCTAACAATATATCAATTCAGATGGCTCAGATACATATCTCCATGGATCTGTTTTTCCAATCCAAGTCTTCTTGGATCATAAAAACCTCACGTACTTCCAGTCTCCTTAGAACCTTAACCACCATCAATGCCAATGGATACTTGATCTTGTGGATTTCGATCTTAAAATAATCCATGTTTCCAGATTCCAACTTGCAGGACTGGATGCCCTCTCCTGCCGACTGGATCTCCTTCCGGTAGACAACAGAGACAATGAGGGAATTACCCTACTTTCACCATCCATTTTTATTAATGCCATCGACACCGCTCTCCATGATCTGGTAGTATCCATCTCCAAAGGCGACTCTCTAGTCCTTCAACGCCTTCAATCCATGAATGAGAACATTCTGACTGCATTACACTTTCACCTTGCGGATTGGCAATACCCCAACAGACTCCTCTTCTACAAAGGATGGATCTTTATCCCCACCACCACAACCCTCTACCACAATATCCTCCATTGCTGCCATGATCATGAAACCGCCAGACACCTTGGCTTCTTAAAAACTTGCCAACTCATCTCTGCAGAATTTTGGTGGCCTGGCCTCACCACCTATGTCCAGAACTACATTGAAGATTGTGCCACCAGTCAACAAAACAAGGCAAACATGCATCCCACCTCACCCCCACCCACCCTATTTCCTCCACTGCATTCTGTCCATTTCAGCAGATCTCATGTGATCTGATCAAGGACCTTCCCCTATCTGATGGCTTCAATTCTCTCTTGGTCGTGGTCGACCAAGGCCTTAGTAAGGGGGTAATTCTCTGCTCCACTGAGAAAACTATCACTGTAGAAGGAATAGTGGATCTTTTCTTCCACAAAGTCTTCCTACGCTTTGGACTTTTTGACAAGGTCATCTCTGACCGAGGCCCCCAGTTTGCCTCCATCTTTGAAACACCCAAAGATCCTTAATAGGACTCTAGGCAATCACCAGGGGTACTAGGGAAGAAGTGGAGGTGGGTGAACACTAATGTGCTCCTGAGTGGATCTCAAGGGGAAAATCCAAGAGAACTAGACTGGAGGTTATCCGTCTAGCCCTTGGGGTTTATATACTCTTCTACTGTATGTACATGTTTGTATCTAATCTATAGATACGTTGTCGTATATAGTCATGCCCTGTGCCCTATCGGTCAGGGGTTACCTTCGTGAGAGTCATTAAGATGGAGATTAAACATAGCCTTTGAGGCTGTGAAGAATGGAAAAGAAGTAATGGAAATTAATAAGGGCTGTGAGGCATAGCCTTGCACAGCACAGAAATGAAAAGGAAGACGTGCACAGCACGGAAATGATTGTGAGAACAATATAACTATAAAAGGATTAATTAAGGCACCAAGTTGGTGATGAGTCTCTAAGGGCGTAGCCTTAGTGTTTAAAGTCAGAGGACGTGAGTCTTGACTGTGTGAAGGTGAAACTAATAGATAAGATGAAAGATTAGATTATTGGTTTTGTGATAAGATAAGATAAAAGAAAAAAGGAAAACAACTAAGTCTTGCTAAGACCTTGTGACGGTAGGACCGTAACAATCTTCGCTAAAGAACTCAGAAAGATCCTAAATTATGACCTCTCTCTGTCCACTGCTTATCACCCTCAAATTGACTGAGAAACCAAAAGGGTCAACCAGGAGATTGAAACCTACCTCCGAATCTTCTGTGGAAGCAATCTGACCGCCTGGGTACAGAAGATCTCCCATGCGGAATTGGCCCACAACCACTGGCCACACTCCATCACCCATCAGTCACCCTTCTATCTCATCATGAGATACAAATTCTGTGCCCTACCCTTGTTGATCCCGGATTCGAATATCTCTGCCATGAAAGACTGGCTAAAATGCCTATCCACTGCTAGAAACAAAGCCTTGGCTGCTCATGAGCTAGCCCACCAAACCATGGCTTCCCGCTCCCACCACCCTTTCCAACCTTTTAAGAAAGGTGACAAAGTCTGGCTCAAGGCAAGAAACCTGAAGCATTCCATTGCCAATCCCAAGTTTGCACCCAAGAGAGAAGGACCTTTTATCATTACTGCAGTCCTCTCCCCCATCACCTACAAGCTCTGCCTCCCCATGATCTGGAAGATCTATCCAGTCTTCCACACCTCATTCCTGTCCCCTTACTGTGAAAACCCAGTCCACGGACCCAATTTCCCTACTCCACTACCAGACCTTGTTGGTGGAGAAGAGAAATACAAAATTGAAAAGATCCTTCGTCACAAGGGCATCCTATCATGCTGCTAGTACCTGATCCGATGAAAAGGGTACTCCACTGAAGAAGACTCCTGGATCCAGAACAGTATTTCAAAAATGCCAAGTCCACCCTCGCCAACTATAAGAAGGCTCACCTGTCTGCCTTCTAAACATCCCCATCCACCTTCGAATTATAACCAACTTCTCTTTGGTTACAGCTACATTTTATTCCACCCCCTCTGATACTTCTTCTCTTGATTTCAAATCTTCCGTTCCACCTTCCATTCTTTCAATAGCTACTGTTTACGAGATTTCTCCCCCACTCCCGAGCCACCCTGGCACTCTGCCGGATGTACAATGAAACCCACCCAATCATGAGTCCACCCAACTGGATTCACGTACCCCCTTATATGAGAGGGACTCTGATGGTCCCCCCTCTCCAGTGTCCAGTCGGAGCCCTTCCACCATGGCTGAAGAGAACGTTCCCACCTTGATCGCTAATTTGGAGGGAGCAGTTTTGGCTGTCGATGTATCACAAGCTGCACACCAGCTCCAGGACAAATTCCCAGATGAATCTGTCATCAGCGGACTCCGATCCTGGCTCAGAAATATACACCTTGCTATCCCCATTTCCGCCCACCTCGACATGGGTTCCCCCCTCTACTCCTTCTACAAGGCATATATGCAAACCTGTCGCATTGAAAACCTTGCCTTCACCGCCACTGTTAACGCCCACAATGCCTTATGAGAAGTCCTCCTTAGGTAGATCCATGCCAACTTAGAAGGAGTGCTTATCATTGCCCTTCATCAACTTGAAATATCAGAGTTCCTCGCCGACATAGAATGATACATGAGAGAGTCTGCTAACTCTTCTCCTTGTACATCCTATCCATTTACCCCATCCGCCTCCTCTTCTCCCCTTCGGATCAATGAGGAATGTATCATTGAATGGATGGAATCCATTTGGACTGGAGCCAATGGTAATAACCCCCTCACACCCACTCATTCCTGTTATGCGGAGGCTTGCTTTCAATGCCACCAACTTAACCATGTCTGGGCGGACTGTACCTATTACCAATGTCCCACCTGCCTGGAATGTGTTACAATCTGTTTCTTTTCTCATTCACATGTTCTTCCCTTTCGCTTGTCACATGCTCCTGTCACCTTTTACCTTTCACTTCATCACTGTGATCACTCAGATCACACTTCTATTTCACTGGACCCTCTTACCGAGTTGTTGGAACCCCGCTTGGTACTTTTCCCATCTATGCATGACTCCAGATAACCCTTCGCCCCAATGCCCTCATGACGTCGCTCCTCAGTCATCCTGTATAACTACCCTTTGCCCTTGCTCCACCTTCCCCCTTTAGGTTCCCTCCAGTCTTATATAAACCCGTAGTAACACACCCGATGTCCTTAGCTTTGACCTACCTAGATCTTAGCCGATATACCTTGTTACTCGGAATCCCTGTGCTTCTAAGGTCCTCGTCCTACCTTTGAGTGGACGCTCCCTCAAACCCTTGATCCAGACCGTCGTCCAGATACCTTGACTACAGTCCACTGCGCCCAGACTTACCTTCAAACCCCTTGACCCGGACCGTCGTCCGGTTACCTTGTCGTCAGTTCGCCGCATCTGGACTTCCACCTACGAATCCTCACACAGAGTGCGGATACTGGCCCATAAGTCCAGTCCCTTGTCCATCATCACTTAGTCGCCTTGCCCCCTCGCTCTTCTAGGTCTATGCTCGATCCTACCCGGACTAAGCGTAACAAAAGGTCAAAGCTATCCTGACTGAGCTACCACTGTTGTAGTCTCCCACCATTTCCCACCAATGACCACCCTTGAATCCTAGCTGGTTTCGCCCCTGAGCAGGTATACCAGACCCCACCTCAGAATCCTCAGACCCCTCTCCTGAGGAACTCACTGACCCTGACGAACCCATTGGTTCTAACGAAGACAAACAAACCATCCTCAACCTAGCGCACTCCCTCTCCCACTCTGCCACCCTTCCAAGGGCTGCCACTCCTTCCTCCCCTACCCCAGTAAGATCTCAACCGGTCTTTCCCCTCTCCAGGTACCAACCTCCCGCTTCCCCACCCCCACCGCCATCTCCGCCACCCTTCCCATCCGCCATGTCGTCTTCATCCACCACAAATGCCACCAAACTCTGGATCGGAGCCCCTAAGGCCTACGACGGATCCTATAGCCAAGCCATTCCCTGGCTGAACTCTGTACAATTCTACCTCCTCGTAAATGAGAAGGTCTACAACACCGACGCCAAACACATCGCCTTCGCTCTATCCTACATGACTGAAGGACCCGCTCAGACATGGGCCACCACATTCTGGCAGAAAGCCATCTTCAGAACGACCATCTTCCTCGAAACCTTCCCGGACTTCATAACTGAATTCAAGTCCACCTTCGAATATCACGACACTGTCGGTAATACCATAGCCTGGCTAGCCACCGCCCAGATGAAACCTGAGAAGAACGAATCTTCCTCAGCCGCACTCGGAAGATACATCTCTGAGTTCAAGAACCAAGTCAGCGTGAGTGGAATCTCCGAAACCTCCATTCTCATCGAATACTTCTCCTTGGGGATATCCTGAGGACTTCGCCAAAGAATCATGGGGATGGATATGATTCCCACCACCATTGACAAGTGGTACGAGAAAGCGGTCTCCTTCCAGACTCAATGGGACCGTGCTGACGAGCTTGACAGATGAGGGAAAGGAAAACCCCTCACCATCTATCGCCCCTTCGCTACTCTGAAAACCAAGGACCCCAACGCCATGGACGTCGACATAGTCTGAGTTGGGAAGCTCACCCCGGATGAACAGAAAAGATGCATTGAGAAAAGACTATGCTTCCGCTGCAGGAAGAGCGGACATGTAAGCACCGCATGCCCCACCTATCCGTCAATCCCCTCCTTCCTGAAGAAACCACAGAAGGTCCGACAAGTTGTTAAGGAAGATCTTCTGAAACTGGAGGAGATTGAAGATGACAAGGAAGAAGACAGAATGGTCTGAAAAGTAACCTTTTCCATGGATTTTTAAAACAGGAAGCTCCCCCGATGCAGACCTTCCCTAGAGATATGTGTGCTGTAACTGTACCGACCACCCCATCTATGCAAATCCCAGTTCAGTTAGTATTCCCCACGCACACCATGAAAGCCATCAACACCCGAGCCCTCATTGACAGCGGAGCCACCATCTGCTGCATAGACCGCGACTTTGTTGCAAAAAACAACATCCCCACCGAGAAACTTGAAGAACCCATCATCGCCCGGAATGCCGACTTCTCCTTGAACAAAAGCGGAATCATCGACCGGACCGCTACTCTCTTTGTCAACATCGAAGGAATAGTCATGAGAGTGACCTTCCATGTTATGCACCTAGGACGAAGCAACATGATCCTAGGACTCCCCTGGCTTAAAGCTGCCAACCCCCAGATTGATTGGGCAAAAGGAACCTTGTCCATCAGTGAATCCCTTGACCAGTCGAAGGAGCTTTACTCTTCCTTCTCTGCAGACACAGACCACCACAACTCCTATTTCCAGAGACCCTCTGTTCGCCCCCCTCGACACACCCATGTAGATGTGGTGACCGATAAACACCTCTTCCGATATAACCAATGGGAAGAGGAATCTGCGTACCTTGCCTGAGCCAACGACAACCGGACCCTGTATCGAGCAATCCGGTTTGGAACCCGCTTATCACCCCTCAGTTCCCCCCTCATCACTAAGCTCACCACCGCCACTGATCTTGCCATCGCCTCCGAGAAAGCCAAGCTGAAGGTTACCCTGCCCTCGGAATACTTCCAATTTGCGTCCATATTCTCAAAAGAAGCAACAGACCACGTCCCACCATCCCAGCCATACAATCACGAGATTCATCTCGACAAGTCGTTCACTCTGAAAGTCAGGAAATTCCATCCCCTCTCCCCAGACGAATGGAAGGCAACTGAAGTCTTCCTCGATGAAAACCTTTGATGCGGAAAGATCTGCCCCTTCAACTCTCCGCAAGCCTTGCCCTTCTTCTTCGTCAAAAAGAAGAATAGGGACCTCCGCCTGTGCCAGGATTACCAGTACCTCAATGAACACACAGTCCGAGACGCCTATCCCCTACCCCTTGTCTCCGACCTCATTGACAAACTACGAGACGCTAAGGTCTTCACCAAGTTTGACATCCGATGGGGATACAACAACGTCCAGATAAAGGACAGACACCAATGGAAAGCTGCCTTTATCACCCACAAGGGCCTGTACGAACCCACAGTCATGTTCTTTGGCCTGACCAACTTCTCCACCACCTTCCAGTGATTCATTAATGACTCCTTCCGAGATATGATCTCCGAAGGATGGCTCATCATTCATATGGACAATCTCCTCATCGCATCCCCAGACCAGAAAACCCATGAAGAACAGACCAAACGGGTCCTACAACTCATAACCAAACTCGACCTGCACCTGAAACTGGAGAAGTGCTCCTTCAATGTAGAAGAGGTCAACTACCTTGGAATGATCCTCCACCCCAGACGGCTGGCCATGGACCCTGTCAAACTTGAAGGAATTGCCTCCTGGCCTACCCCCCAGAAAGTAAGGGATGTCCGATCCTTCCTCGGATTCGCGAATTTCTACCGCCGGTTCATTCCGGAATACTCAAACATCGCCTGTCTCCTCATTGACCTTACCAAGAAAACCGCTCCTTGGAACTGGTCCCAAGCCTGCCAGCTTGCTTTTGACTCCCTAAAGCAGCTGTTCCTGTCAAAACCGGTCCTTCACCTGCCAGACTTTACCTCCTCCTTTGCCATCGCCATGGATGCCTCGAAATTTGCATCCGGGGCCATTCTACTCCAAGCAGGTGCCAATGGAGAATGGCACCCCTGCTCCTATCTCTCTCAGTCGTTTTCCCCTGCCGAAAGAAACTACGACATCTATGACCGCAGGCTATTGGCTGTAATCCATGCACTGAAATCCTGGAGACACTATCTCCATGGATCCGCTTCCCTGATCCAAGTCTTCATGGATCACAAAAACCTCACGTACTTCCATTCCCCCCAGAACCTCAACTGCCATCAATGCTGATGGATGCTCGATCTCGCGGATTTTGATCTTAAAATCATCCATGTTCCCGGAACTCAACTTGCAAGGCCGGATGCCCTCTCCCGCCGACCGGACCTCCTTTTGGTAAATGACAAAGATAACGAAGGAATTACCCTCCTTCCACCATCTATTTTTATAAACGCCATTGACACTGCTCTCCATGATATGATGGTATCCGCATCCCAAGGCGATCCCCTTGTCCTTCAACGTCTTCAATCGATGAATGAAGACATTCCGGCCGCTTTCCACTCCCGCCTCGCAGATTGGCAGTACTCCAACGGACTCCTCCTCTACAAAGGACAAATTTACATCCCCACCACCGGAACCCTCCACCACGATATCCTCCGCCGCTGCCATAACCATGAAATTGCTGAACATCCCGGTTTCTTGAAAACTCGCCAACTTGTCTCTGCAGAATTTTGGTGGCCTGGCCTCACCACCTATGTCCAGAACTACGTTGAGGGTTGCGCAACCTGTCAACAAAATAAGGCGAACACGCACCCCACCTCACCCCCGCTCCACCCTATCCCCTCTGCCGTGTCCCGTCCATTTCAACAGATCTCTTGCGATCTGATCACAGACCTGCCCCTATCCAATGGCTTTGATTCCCTCTTGGTCATGGTTGACCAAGGCCTTAGTAAGGGGGTAATTCTCTGCCCCACTAAGAAAACCATCACTGTGGAAGGAATAGCAGACCTTTTCTTCCACAAGGCTTTCCTCCCCTTCGGACTTTTTGATAAAGTCATCTCTGACCGAGGTCCCCAGTTCACCTCCACCTTCGCCAAAGAACTCGGAAAGATCCTGAGTTACGACCTCTCTCTCTCCACCGCATATCACCCTCAGACTGATGGAGAGACTGAAAGAGTTAACCAGGAAATTGAAACCTACCTCCAGATCTTCTGCAGAAGCAATCCGACCACCTGGGCGCAGAAGATCTCTCATGCAGAATTTGCCCACAACCACTGGCCCCACTCCGTCACCCATCAGTCACCCTTCTATCTCATCATGGGATATGAATCCCGTGCCCTGCCCTCATTGATTCCAGACTCCAACATTCCCACTGTAGAGGACCGGCTCAAACGCCTATCCGCCACCAGAAACGAAGCCCTGGCCGCTCATGAGCTAGCCCGCCAGACCATGGCCTCCCGCTCCCACTGTCCCTTCAAACCTTTCAAGAAGGGCGACAAAGTTTGGCTTGAGGCAAGGAACCTGAAGCGTTCCATTGCCAATCCTAAGTTTGTGCCCAAGAGAGAAGGACCCTTTACCATCACTGCAGTCCTCTCCCCCATCACCTACAGACTCCGCCTCCCCATGACCTGGAAGATCCACCCAGTCTTCCATGCTTCACTCCTATCCCCTTACCGCGAAAATCCGGTCCACGAACCCAATTTCCCTGCTCCACCACTGGACCTTGTAGGCAGAGAGGAAGAATACGAGATCAAAAAGATCCTTCGTCACAAGGGCACCCCATCGCACCGTCAGTACCTGATCCAATGGAAGGGCCACCCCACAGAAGAAGACTCCTGGATCCCAAAACGGGATCTCAAAAATGCCAACTCTGCCCTCACCAACTATAAGAAGGCCCATCTGTCTGCCTTCTAGACATCCTCACCCGCCCTCGCACTATGACCAACTACTCCACCATCACCGCTACATTTCATTCTACCCCCTCTGACACTTCTTCTCTTGATTCCGAATCTTCTATTCCTCCTTCTTCTATTCTCTCTGTAGCCAATGTTTACGAAGTTTCTCCCCCACTCCCGAGCCCCCCTCACTCCCCATTTGATGTACAATGGAACCCACCCGATCACGAGTCCACCCAACTGGATTCACGTACCCCCTTACATGAGAGGGACTCTGATGGTTCCTCCTCTCCACTGCCCAGTTGGAGCACTTCCTCCATGGTTGAAGAGAACGTTCCCACCTCAGTCACTAATATGGAGGGAGCGATTCAGTCCATCGACGTACCCCAGGCCGCCCATTGTCTCCGGGATGAGTTCCTGGATGAATCCATCCTCACCGGACTATGATCCCACCTTCGAGATATACGCCTTGCTATCCCCATCTCCACCCACCTCGACATGGGTTCCCTCCTCTACTTCCTCTACAAAGCATATATGCAGACCTGTCGCATTGAAAACCTCGCCCTTGCCACCACAGTCAACGCCCACAATGCCCTGTGGGGAGTTCTCCTTCGACAAATCCACTCCGACCTAGAAGAGGTGCTCATCGTCGCCCTCTACCAACTCAACATGTTGGATTTCCTAGCCAATGTGGAACAATACATGAGAGAGTCTGCCAACTCTCCCCCTCGCACCTCCTACCCCTCTACCCCGTCCGCATCCTCCTCTCCTCTCCGGACTGACGAGGAACGCATCATCGAACAATTAGAATCAGCATGGACTGGAGCCAACGGCAACACCCCTCTCACTCCTACTCACCCCCGTTATGTGGAAGCTTGCTTCCAATGCCGGCAACTCAACCATGTTCGAGTGAACTGCATGTACTACCAGTGCCCCACCTGCCTGGAATGGGCCCCCAGACACAATCAATCCTCCTGTCCCTCCCGCACCTCACGTTGCCCATCCATCTCACAAGTCACCACCACCCCACATGCTCCCCCAGTCCAACCCATCCCTATTCCCCCACCACGTACCATGCGTTCCCCCCTTGCCACTGCACCTAGAGGACGAAGCAGAAGAGGTTGGTGCCAGTCTGCCACATGATCCTACTGCCCCTACTGACGCACCCACTCTCCCTCTGACCACAGTGATGACAATATCGATGATGTTGGATATGCCAACATCACCAGATCCCCAGTCTGAGGATCGGACTATTATTAAGGATGAACAACAACTTGCTTGATAGCTCGCAGATACTGGGGGGGTAATGTTACAATCTGTTTCTTTTCTCATTCGCATGTTCTTCCCTTTCGCTTGTCACATGCTCCTGTCACCTTTTACCTTTCACTTCATCACTGTGATCACTCAGATCACACTTCTATTTCACTGGACCCTCTTACCGAGTTGTTGGAACCCCGCTTGGTACTTTTCCCATCTATGCATGACTCCAGATAACCCTTCGCCCCAATGCCCTCATGACGTCGCTCCTCAGTCATCCTGTATAACTACCCTTTGCCCTTGCTCCACCTTCCCCCTTTAGGTTCCCTCCAGTCTTATATAAACCCGTAGTAACACACCCGATGTCCTTAGCTTTGACCTACCTAGATCTTAGCCGATATACCTTGTTACTCGGAATCCCTGTGCTTCTAAGGTCCTCGTCCTACCTTTGAGTGGACGCTCCCTCAAACCCTTGATCCAGACCGTCGTCCAGATACCTTGACTACAGTCCGCTGCGCCCAGACTTACCTTCAAACCCCTTGACCCGGACCGTCGTCCAGTTACCTTGTCATTAGTCCGCCGCGTCCAGACTTCCACCTATGAATCCTCACACAGAGTGCGGATACTGGCCCATAAGTCCAGTCCCTTGTCCATCGTCACTTAGTCGCCTCGCCCCCTCGCCCTTCTAGATCTACGCTCGATCCTACCTGGACCAAGCGTAACATATAGTCCGAAGTGGAGGTAGACCTTGTGGAAAAAGAGGGATGTGATCCCTTCAGCAGAGATGGATTTCTTGGTAGGGCAGAGAATTACCCCCTTTGTAAGCCCATGGTTGCTCACAACCAAAAGAGAGTGAAAGCCAGAAGAAGGTGGGAGGTCTGTGATAAGATCACAGGAGATTTGTTGGAAGAGGCGAGAGGTGGAAGAGGGGATGGATATGAGTGGGGGGGAGGTGGGGTGCGTGTTTGCTTTTGCCTGTTGGCAGGATATACAACCTTCCACATATTCACAGATGAAGTGGGCAAGGCTGGGCCACCAGAATTCAGCAGCAATGAGTTGACAGGTTTTTAAATAGCTTGGGTGGCCAGCGGTGAGATGGTCATGACATCGAACGATGGAGCGACATAGGTCATTTCCTGGGGTAATATAAACATGACCTTTAAAGGTGAGGATATCATTGTTTATTTCCCAGTTGGATAAGCGAGAGCAGAATGCCACTGGGAGGTCAGGTTCCAGAGTGGATTGGAGGTGTTGGAGGATGAGGGGGTCAGATTGAGAGAGGGAGTGGATGCGATCATGGAGGGCAGTGTCGATGAGGTTGATAAAGAGGGAGTCAGGGAGGAGGGTGGTGGAGGTGTTATCATTGGTGTTATTCAGGTGGAGGTCAGGGTGATGAGATAGGGCATCGGAGAGGACGAGGAGCTTTCCAGGAACATGGATGAGTTTCAACTCAAAGTCTGCAAGGTCAAGGAGCCATCGTGCCTGGCGATGGTTGAGGTTTTGGGGTTGGCGAAAGTAAGTGAGGTTTTTGTGGTCAGTGAAGAACTGTATCAGGAAGGGAGAGCCTCGGAGGTAATGTCACCATGCTTTCAGCACTTGGATGACAGTGAGGAGTTCTCTGTCATAGATGTCATAGTTTCATTTCGTGGGGGAGAAGGATTGGGAGAGGTAAGAGCATGGGTGCCATTCGCTGTTGGGATTAGTCTGAAGAAGAACTGTGCTGGAGGTGTATTTGGAGGCATCGGTGGCAATGGCAAAAGATTTGGAGAGATCGAGGAGTTGGAGGACAGGTTTTAAAAGGAAGAGTTGTTTTAGGGAGTCGAAGGACTGTTGACAGGAAGCAGTCCATTTCCAGCGATGGTCCTTTTTGGTAAGGTCAAGGAGGGGTTGGGCGATGTTGGAGTAGTCAGGGATAAATCATTGGTAGAAATTGGCAAAGTCCAGGAAAGATCAAACTTCCCTGACTTTCTGGGGGGTGGGCCAGGTTCTGATACCATCAAGCTTGATTGGGCCCATGGCAAGTTTTCTGGGTTTCACGATCATTCCAAGGTATTCGACTTCCAAGGTGGTGAAGGAACATTTCTTGAGTTTCAGGTGGAGGTTGAGCTCTTTCATGTGTTGAAGGACTCGGCAGGTTCGCTCTGTATGGGTCTGTTCGTCAGGGGAGAAGATAAGGAGGTTGTCCATATAGATGACAAGCCATCCTTTGGCTATAAGGTCCCTGAATGAATCGTTCATGAAGCATTGCAATGTGGAGGGAGAATTGTTCAACCCAAAGAACATGACTGTTGGCTCATAGAGTCCTTTGTGGGTAATGAAGGCTGCTTTTCATTGGTGGTCATCCTTGATGCGGACATTGTTGTATCCCCATCGGACATTGAACTTGGTGAATAGATTAGCTTCTTTGAGCTTATCGACAAGATTGGAGACAAGAGGGAGGGGGTAGGCATTGCGGATCGTGTGTTCATTCAGGTATCAGTAGTCCTGGCAGGGATGGAGCTTGCCATCCTTGTTCTTCACGAAGAAGAAGGGGAATACCTGTGAAGAGTTGGACAGGTGGATCTTTCCAGAGGCGGGGTTTTCGTCTAGGAAGTCTTCAGTGGCTTTGATCTTGTCTGGGGAGAGTGGGTATATCTTCCCAATCTTCAGAATGAATGTGTCATCAAGGTTGATCTCATGATCATAGGGTTGGAATAGAGGGAGGTGATCAGCTGATTCCTTAGTAAAGACATTGGTGAAGTCTTTGTATTTTTCAGGGAGGGTGGCTTTTAGTTTTCCTTGCTCAGCAGCCATGGCTAATTCGGTTGCTGTGGTGAGCCTGGCAACCGCAGGGGTGTTTTGGAGGAAGCGTTTCGCATCTTCTCGAATGATTCGGAATGCGTGGCGGTTGTGTCTGGAAGTGGAGATACAATCATTCGGGGAGTGGTGTCCAAGGTACTCTACAAGTTGTGTGTCATAAACGGTATCCACGTTGACATGTTGTGGGGGAATGGGTTTTCAAAAGTGGGAGTTGTGTCGTTATTGATCAAGGGAGTAGGTGGTGTATATGTCCTTGGATTGGTTGGAGGAGAAGGGGATGTTGAGGGTTTGGCAGGTCCAATTGATGGTAGGATTGGTGCTATGGAGCCAGGGTATACTGAGGATTACATTTTCTCAGCTGCATAACATGACATGGAAGAGCTGGGATTGTATGATTTCTCTGATGTCAAGATAGAGGAAGCAGGTGAAACAGATCTCTCCATTCTTGTTCAATGTTTGGTCAATGTTTCATACTTTGATTGATACATTGAGTTTCGTGGTAGGGAGGGAGTGTTTCCAGACAAACTGCCAGTTGATGCAGAAGATGTCCGCACCGCTGTCAACAAGAGCTCAGGTTTTGATGGCTTTCAACGTATGTGAGGGGGTGATCAATTGTATAGGGATGTACATAGCTTTGGGAGTAGTGGATACTATTACAGGAGCACATGTTACATTAGGAGATTATTGCATTGAAGGATGTCTCCTTTCTAAAAATCCTCCTCAGTGGAGAAGGCAATCCTTGCCACACCTTCATCATCATCATCCTCTATATCTTTTAGCTCCAGGATTTCCTCATCCACTTGCCTAACCTTAGGCTTGGGGCTCAAGGGGAAGATGGGGCAGTTGGATGATCCATGTCCAGGTTTTCTGCAACGGAAGCAGAGTCTGAGGTCAAAGCAGCACATCCATTCCTTAGGGGTCAACTTGGGGATTTGGACAGCATCAACATCCATAGCATTTGGGTCTTTTGGTGTGTGTGTCGGAGTATGGGAGAATCAGGTGGGGGTTTTGGAAGAGGAGGGGGGGTTGTGGGAGGAGAGCATCCAGGAGTGGTTCCATTGAGAGTGGAATTGCTTCACTTTGTTGTACCATTTGTTTATGGTGGTGGGAACTGTGTCCATGAAGAAGATGCGGTCTTTTAGGGGTTTCCTCAGTCCTTGGGCAAAGAAGTGGATTAGGGTTGCGTCGTCCGTTAGCTCACTAAGCTGGGCAGTGTCTTTGAATGCGTTGACATAGGAAAGGACTTCCTTGTCTTGGGAGAGGGTCTGAAGTTTGAGGAAAGTGTTTCCCTTTTGGTTGCTAGGCAAAAATGCCTTGGTTACTTTGGTGGTGAAGTCAGTGAAGGTCCCAAAGGTGCCATTGGTGATGGCCTCATTGGTAAATATGGTTGCCCAGCCTAGGGCAGTTCCTTTTTTCATGAAAGCCAGGGTGAAAGTGATTTGCTTGGTGTTGGAGTCATAGATAGCATTGTTGATCATGAGGTATAGTCTTACAGAAATGAACCAAGCTTTAAAGGTCTTGGCTTCGCCATCGTAGGTTTCAGAAACACCAAGACAGAGTTTCTTAGCAGGAGTGGCCATGGGGGGTGGTGTGGGTGAGGGCGAGGGGGTGCAGGTGGGTGCAGGGGTGGGGGTCTTTGGTGTTTTGGGTTTTCTTAGTGATAGGGATCCTTGATAAGGGTTGCCCCAGGGGTGAGAGGATGCAGAGGGCGTGGTGGTCAAGGTGGGTAAGGAACTACAATGATGGTAGCCTCAAGAAAGAAGCTAGATCTTTTATTACACTCGGTCTGTGGTTAGGCTGCGAACGTAAACCTTCAATAGACAGAGGAAGCTCAATGTGTAGAGTCAAGGGTTTCCGGGTTGAGCATTGACAAGGGGGACTTTTCTTGGTGCAACAGACAAGGATGGTCATCAAGGGGGTTCCTGGATGATGGAGACGAAGGATCGTGAGGGAAGGGAGGCCCAAAGTGATAGGTCAAGAGGGTCAAGACTGAGAAAAGACTTCAAGTGATGCTCAAGCCTTTCTGAGTTCCAAGACAAGGAGAAGGGTTGTATACAAGTAAAAAGATAAGATCTAGCTTGGTTTACATGGTATCAACATTGGGTTTAAGTATAACTTAAAGTGCTTTAGGGCAAGTGTAGATAGGAATGGGAAATGAGACGAAAATGAAGCAAGGCAATGTGGAGGATGTAAGGCTGATTATGAAGTAATTGAGAAATACAAGGGAAACGGATGATGACAGAGATGGAATGGGTAATCAGCGAAAAGGAAAGTAAGTCCGTAAAAGTAGAGAGACAAAGAGAAAATATAACAATGTCCTTCCTGATGCTAAATAAGTGATCCAGGTCCATGTCAGAATCAGACCATGTAGCAATCCCACATATGGATTGTGATGAGAATGTGAAACCAGAAGAATTGACGAAGCTAGATGCCTTAGTAATAGAAATGGAACAGTATCATTTACTTTCATTGTCCTGAAAATCACCTATTTGTGTTGTATTGTCTAGCTCTGGATCAAGTTGTGACCCCTCTGTGTATGTGCAGGCACCTGTAGTGGCAGACAACTCAGATAAAAGTGTCTCCATCTTTGGATGGAATGGCCATCCTATATTGTAGTAGTTTACCAGCTCCTTGCTCTAAAATCAGGGTTAGCATGCAGGGCTAGAATTGAATGGATCAGACTACATACATCAATGCTTGTAGAAATGAATTACTTCCAAGCTAGACTGTTCTCTGGTGTGTCAGAAATGTTTGCACCATGGGTTACACTCCACTAACCATGTCCAGAACCATTGTTGTAAGTTTCTATGGCCCTATATCATTTCTTGAGCTACCAGTAAACGTGGTCAGTATAGCAGCATGCTGTGAACAGATGTTGCAATATACAGCTTGGTATTTGATATGGACATTTGTAGCATCCTTGTCAGGCACAAGGTAGCATACCACCTCAGCCAAAATACCTGTTGGGAAACTTCTTGACAGGCCCATCTTTGCCTTTCACTCAATGAGAAGGTCAAATAGGTAATGGATTTCATTGTCATCCCAGAGAGCATGTCTTCCTTTCTTGGGTCATTGACACATGAGGTCTTATGCCTTGACACCACAGACAACAACGAAAAACAAGAGGCCAAGGAATTGATTGTAGAGATTGTGGAGATTAGGATGTGGATGAGGATTCAAGGGTATTGGGAGAATGTAAAAATTTCAGACTCTGCTTACCTGAGTTATGAGGTAGTAGATCCAGACTCTCCATGAATGTTCCTGTTCACGTCATAGCTGAGTTACCAATAACTTCATAGCTGATTATAGCTGAGTTAATATCCTACCTAACAGGCATCTTGAATAGGGCCTTATGCGTTACTGTTGCCACTATACAGATGGCTACAGTATTGTAATCTTGCAATTTTGCAATGTGTGTGATGGGGTTTGTCTCTGAGCATCCAACTCTCCACAGCTACAGTACTGTCCCTCTTGTACTTCATCCCCTTGTATTTCACAGATGCAAGGTCCACAGAATGCACATCACTCATTCCTTTCATGATCTACATAATCAATTGTCACTATAAATATATACAAGCCACATATATGCACATATACAAACTGCTTGTATGATCTTTGTCAACCAATCAGGCAATATGGTGTCCAGCTCATTGCGCAGGCTCAAAATCAGCTTGACAATGCCATTGTAGAAGTGTAGATGCTGCTGGACTTTCTTTGGCATCCTGAAACACATCACATTGTAAGCAGATAATCATATTGAAAAAATCTTACAGCATGTCATCAACTTTTCCGCCCTTGTCATGTTGAATACCAATCAGAAATGCTTTGGTAGGTACTCCAAAAGAATCAAGAAGGGCGATGGTTTTTTTTCCTGTATTTTGATATGTTTCCATGGGATCACCTCCATCACCATTTGTGACCCTATGACAGCCAAGCATTAAATTAAATTTGTATATCCATTCAACTTACTTCTTCACTTTTCTCAAGATGCTGGTATTTGTAAGAGCAGTCAATAGCTTCTCAGTCTTATATTTTGGGTTTTCAAATGATGGATTGGACAAGGGCTGGCCTGGGGTTGATGACATGATGATTTGAGTTGAGAAGCACAACAGAGAGCATCAGACCCAGGGGCAATAGGCTACCAAGTTAATTTTGAACTCCACTCATCAGGTGACCACTTGTGGGCAGGCAGGAATTTTTGATAAGGTTGCACTGATACCATCATCCTCATATCATTCTTCCATCATGATCCAGTGTCTTCACTGTCAAGTAGAGGTCCAACCACATGGACTTTCAATTCATCTGAGCCAATGGTGCAAGGTACAAAATGCCATTTATGCCAATACCCTTAAAAAGCGTCGAGAGCAAGTACAACTTGAAGAAATCACCACAATGCAAGTTGTGGAACACCAAGCAGGCCATATCCCCAACCCTGAATTTGAAGACCAAGGCCAGCTAGCATCAGATGGAGAGTGTGGAGACCTTGAGGCTCCTCCAAGTGTAACATAATATTATTTATCAAATATATTCATATTTAATAGATTCTCAACTCAGCCCAATGTTGGCATTGTTCCAGAGTACCACTCATCTGGGAGGCCAAAATGACCAAATCACCTTCCCAAGCGATATTGTGATATAATGCCAGAACCTCTGATTTCTATTAAGCCACCTTTGATTGAGCCTGACTTGGATCTCCCAGAATACAAAATGGCAGATGACGACACTCATTCTTCTCATGGGTCATCCTTACATAAAGATAATCCAGTATGGATGAAGATTGATTTGGATCCCTTCGATCTCTCTTACCACTATCAAAATCATTTCCTACTTATGATCCCAAGAATATGGCCCATTTTGGCCAGTTCAATGATGCTCTGACTTTTGACCTGAGCAATACCAGCCTACATGACCAACCACCATGGTATAGTCAACAATTTAGCTCATTTCTTTCAACTGCAAATCATCAATATTTCACACCCTTTCTCAATGCAACAATGTATTGGCTGATGAGTTGGTTTCACAACTCGTCATCCAGCAAGGCACCTGGTGATCTGGATCAACTTGTTGACAATGTCATATTGTCAGAAGACTTTAATCAAGAAGATTTGTAAGATTTTTGTGCTGTTTGTGAGGCAAAGCATATGAATAAGGTTCAAAGCAGTTCCAAATCATTTCATTTCACTTCCACTGATGGTTGGAATGAAACCTCTATTGAAATACCCCTTCTGTGTGAGAAAGTCAAGTTTTCATCAGAAGCTACTGCTTCAAAATTTACGGTTCAAGGTCTCCACTATCAGAAATTCACAGAAGTGATAAAATCAGCCTATAAAGAAGTGTCTGCGGAATCATTTCATACAAGACTGTTCAAGCTCTTTTGGCAACCTGACAAGGACAAGCCACCTGAACATATTATTTCAGAGATATATACAGCTGATGCAATACTAAGCAAGGAAGCAAAGGTTCATACTACCTCTTGCATGTCTGGATGTAAGCTGGAGACTGTCATCACTGCTATTATGTTATGGTCTGACTCAATATATCTCACAAATTTCGGCAATGCTACTTTATGGCCAGTCTATATATCTATTGGCAATCTCTCAAAATATACTGGTGCAAAGCCAACCTCATTCTCTGCTCATCACTTGGCATACATCCCCAAAGTATGTGGTAGAATCTCTGCATGTAATGTGACTAATAGATTGAATTATAGTTATCAGATACGATACAAGATTTTTATTTACAAATATTTCATTGTAGCACTACAGCTGCTACACTCACACATCTTAAATGTGAAGTTATGCAAGCAGTCTGGCAATTCTTACTTGATGCCAATTTTATGGCTGCATATGAGACGGGCATCATCATCAAGTTTCCTGATGGTATTTTCCGCCATGTCTTTCCTCATATCTTTACCTATGCTGCTGATTATCTGGAGAAGTATAACTAGAGTTTTATTAATTTTAAATTGTGCTTATTCTATCCTTTGATAGAATTTTACTTACATGCATCAAGTTTCTTGGGTGATGTCCCTGTTCCTAATACCTTGTTGACAAAGATAAAATCGATCGTTTGGGTAGCAAACAGAATTAGTGGCTGCATACTCACAAGCAGCATGTGGATAATCATCAATGATGGAGTTGGATTGAACGTGTTTATGAGATGATCTTTATTCAAGGACAAGATATTGTTAGTCAAACTATAGAGGGGCTAATTGGAACAAAATCCCTAGTTCCTACCTGAGTAAGGATAATAGTATCATTAGACTTGAAACTCAAGAACTAACAAACATTTGTAAAATACTTTCTCCAAGAAACTTTCATGTTTCCAGTTCAATTTTCATTCTATGCTCATGTCTAACTTCATGCATGAGTTTGAGCTGGGTGTATGGAAAGGAGTCCTCACACACTTGCTCTGAATCCTTCATGCATATGGTCATGAGACTATCCAGGCCCTCAATAGATGGTAAGTTGCTTTAAAACAATGAGCCTGGTTACAGATTATCCTCTCAGTGAGTCAAATATTACTCCAAAACTAATTCAGTGCAAGGTGGTCACTCAACGAGGTCATCACATATCCTTGCAGGATCTCTCCCTATCATGGATCTAACTTATCATGCTTTTACTATCTTCCACTGATGAAAGTAAAGTCATTTATCAACAGCACCAAAATCACTTGTGAATCAATAGCCACATGCACTCAATATAAATGACAAAGGCCCATAGTGCTTGTCACTGAATGGAGGTTTTTGCTAATAGAAATAAGTGATGGGGGAACTCATTTCCAGTATATAGGATACTTGAAAACAGTATAGTAAGTGCTGATTTCAAGCACACCTGTCAATTATATATCATGTCAACCATCATTTCTGTCACTCATATATAGCCTTAGTAGCACTCAAATTTGCTGGTTTACTAATGGGCATTAGCATGATGATAGGTACAAGTTACAGGTAAGCACAATAATGGAAGGATATGTCCACTGGAACAGGAGGGTGGTTAAATACTGTAATCATACAGAGGGTAAGAATGTGATCAAAATCCACAAGTGACTATTAGAGTTAAGGTTTGTTGATGAGTCACACCTATGGGATTCAACTGTTCAGGCTCAAGTCATCTTTAAAAATTCATTTTAGTTGCAACATGGTTCTTTGAGCAAGTGTTGTGTTCCTTGGCTCAGCAAAGCTAAGCATTTGTCCATTAAAGGATTAGTAAAATCAACTGAAAGTAACTGCCAGGCAAACATTGCCAAGTTTTGCTTCCCCACTATACTGCTTTCCTGCTTTGACATTCTGGGATCCATTCTTCAACTTGCCAGCAGTGTCAACGTCCTGCACATTTGTGATATGATTGGCCTATTTTCCTGTCAGTCAATGCTGCACAGAACAAGGTTTTGCTAGGATTAGACCATAGCATCTCCAGAAGCCTGATCATTATCTTGTTCAGACACAAGGTTGGGCAGTTTGCTAGGCCCAGCTTCAGCCTAAAGCTGGTTTGATTGAGGATGTTGAATGTCTACTGAGCAAATAATAAGATGCACCTCTCCAGGAGTGGGGCCTTGCCTCAACCAAAGCAATAGATTTGCTGCATTCTCCACATTCTCTTTGGTTAGGATGACCTGTGGCCAAGGATTGTTTGAGATGAGTTTATGACTGATTCTCTTGAAAAGAATCATATTGGTGTGGTAGATCTCCTCCAATTCTTCATCTTCATCAGTCTCTGGGTATTGTAACTTGCCTATATCACTACTGAGTGTCATACAATGGTATCCATTGGTGAGTGTGGTGTTGTTCAAATCCTGTGCGATCAGCATGGCTGCAACATGAGGAACCAAAAAAATCCTAAAGAATTGAGCATGTGACAGAGGTTTGAATCCATTGTCTGAAATCACATTCACAAGGAAAAGGCCAGTAAGGGTATGCATGATGACTAATGCACCTTTGAGTCCATAGCTGGCTGGTTTGAGTGCATGATATGATCAGACTTGATCTAAAATACTCACTATCCTACCTGAGCACCTTTTGCAGTCTTGTTAGATGGCAAAATTTTCAATGGCTTGATGGTTGCAAATCGATCAATCATCAAGTGGTCAACCTCAAGGTCACCTTCAAAGCCACCCCAAACATATAATGATACCTCTTGGAAAGTGAGATCATTTGTGAGTCGCTTGAGGTGCTTATATATCACCACAATATGCCAAGGGATTCCCTTGAAGTCCACAGAACCCACTAGCCAACCCCTTTTCAACCCTTCCTTCACTTTATCCAATTGCTTTTTGTTTCTTTTAATCAGTACACAAACCTTGTTAGTGACCTGCAATGTGGATGCTGTGTCACATCCATATTGTTGATATGTCATCAAGTAACCCCTGACTATGATAGCTAGCTCAGCAGAAATATCCTGTTCACCTGGGATGTGATCCTTGCATCAAAAGCCTGGGCAACAGATCAGAGACCTGATATTATCTAACTTATCTTCACTAGTTGTAAGGCCATCAATGTGGATCTTCTCTTAACTGTCAACCTAAATTGATTCAGAAGGGATTGCGAGGGACTTCATTAATACAACAAGAAGTGCTTACCATCCTTGGTTCACTATCATTCTGAATTCCAGCATCCTCAGGATCTTGTGTCTTGTTTTTTCCCTTGTGCAAATTCTGGTTGGCAAAGTGACATATATCAAAAGTGATTTAGATAGTAGTATAGATCTTGAGAAAAAGTATATTGCCACCTACAGAACCAGGTTTCAGTGAAGCCTTGACATGATCATCTCTATCCACAGGCTGGAATCACCAGATCAATGAAGGTACTGACTTTGGATTGGGACCATTAGAAGGGGACTGTTGATCAAAGGCGGATCTATTGTTGAGCTTCTTTTTCTTGGCTTGAGGAGCTTTTACTGTGCTGTGGTTTTGAACAGCTACTGGATAGATGTCGTCATCCTGATCTGATTCATTATAAGTTCACTTTGTTTTCTTTTGTGTTTTAGTTACTATATGAGCAGTGACCTTTCCTCCCTTATTTCAGTGCTGTTGCGATCAATACCTATAACTTTGTTACTCACTTTGTCTGTCTCCTTGCTCATTTCCTTATCCTCCATCACCTTGTTTGAGGTGGCCTCTTTACCAGTCACATCACTCTTGGTTCACTTTGACTTCATACTGGTTTTCTTCTGTGTCTTCAGATTTGCAGCACTACTAGCCTAATAGTACAATCCCATTAGTGTAATTTCATAACATCAAAGGAACTTCTATCTTCTCATTCATCTTTATTGGTATCTGCTGTATCTTTGACTCTTTTGAACCAACTTGTATGCCCTAGTATGATTCAATCAGATTAATTCCAAGATCTTAGAAGAGATGATAAACAGTATCTTAATTTGTTTGCTCAATTTCCCCTCTCTGGCAAATCAATTGTGTAGGTATTGGGCCATTATAGCACAGGTTGCCCAGCTACCTTCAAACCTCATCAAGAAAGGTGCTTCTGTCTGTGCCTGCAGCAAATATACATGATTGCTAGCACATATATGCATGAATTAGTGAGACTTACTTTTACAATAAGCTTCTCTACCAATAGCTTGTCCTTTTGCCAGCTCAACAGATGACTGATATCAAGATGTTGTACAACAAGTTTATAAATGAGGTCCTCAATAGCCAACCAAGTTAGTATTTGACCACACAAATACTTCAGAATGAAATTACATATGCAAAAGGCATTGTATTGGTTACTCTGATGTGCAAGTCCCATGGAATCTTTGATTGAGTAGCCATTCCTGCATCCAGGATGCCCCTTTGACTTGGAAATCATTTTATGGGTTCAATGATAATTCCTTTTTTTAATGCTTCTTTGCATGCTCTTTTCCTGATTGGCACCACATGTACAGTAGTGCTTGAGTTGTTAAGAACATTACCTACAATTGATAGAGTCAACATTTCTATGGATTCCAGTTAGATCTTGACCTATCTTGTCAAGCCTAGACATTTTCTTGGTCTTCAATTTTGCCATACTAGAAAGTAAAAATGGGGGGAATGACAACTGGTGCCAGTAAGTCCTTACCACTATTGCAGTCAATATACATGTGACTTAGGTCACATGATCATTGATTGGGACAGGCTATTGGCAGAGTCCATGAAACACCCAAGAATTCCTAATGGAAGACTCTAGGCAATCACAAGTCAACTAGGAGAAAGAGAAGTGGGTGAACACGAAAGTGCTCTTGAGTGGAACTCAAGGGGAAAATCCAAGAGAACTAGACTGGAGGTTATCCATCTAGCCCTTGGGGTTTATATATTCTTCTACTATGTGTACATGTTTGTACCTAATCTATAGATACGTATTCGTATATAGTCGTGCCCTATACCCTAACGGTCAGGGGTTACCTTCATGAGAGCCATCAAGGTGGAGATTAAGTATAGCCTTCAAGGCTGTGAGGAATGGAAGAGAAGAAGCAGAAATTAAAAGGGTTGTGAGGCATAGCCTTGCACAGGACGGAAATGAAAAGAAGATGTGCACAGCATGGAGATGAACGTGGGAACAATATAACTATAAAAGGATTAATTAAGGCACCAAGTTGGTGATGAGTCTCTAAGGGTGTAGCCTTAGTGTTTAAAGTCAGAGGACGTGAGTCTTGACTGTATGAAAGTGAAACTAATAGATAAGATGAATGATTAGATTAGATGATTGGTCACGTGATCAGATAAGATAAGAAAAGAAAAAGGAAACGACTAAGTCTTGCAAAGACCTTGTGACGGTACGACCGTAACACTACCCTCTCTCTATGAATTGGATTCCAGATGATTGAAAGGAGTTTGCTTTTTTGATATTTCTGTAAACGGTTCCGGCCGTTTTTGAAAGTTGAGCAGGAATTGCTTGGGTGGGATGTTCACCGCTCTAGGTGCTGAAGGGTGGGAACGGTGGTATTCATGTAACGCTCCCGCGGCGTTGGTGAGGTTTGATCGTGGTTCCCAAGTGCGATCTGTGTCATCGTAGCCCTTCCAGTGGACTAGATATTTGAGTTTTTTGTTTTTAAAACAAGAGTCTACGATGTAGTCGACTTCCCATTCGTTATCTCTGTCTTCCGTAACCTGGACTGGTCCTAGTCGGTGCGAGGCTTGTCCCTCCATCCGCTCCTTGTACGGCTTGACTCGTGAGATATTCACGACGGGGTGGATCTGCATAGATCTCGGTAGTTTTAATTTAATAGCATTAGGACCTGCTAACGATAGAATCTCGAAAGGACCTAGCCATCTTTCACTGAGCTTTCTAGAAGCGCGTGTCAAGTGTAGGTTCTCGGTGGAAAGCCAAACTTGTTGGCCGATCTTGTACTCCGGTGGTACAGATCTGTGTTTATCCGCATTGAGCTTCATTCGCTCTTGCGCTATCTTTAGGTTCTCTTTAACTGATTCCAACGTTGAGGCCATGTCCGAACCGAAGGTTTGTGCCGACGGTGCCTTATCGGATGAGATAGGTTCAATTCCTAATCTTGGCTGATATGAACGTGTGACTTCGAAGGGTGACTTCTTAGTTGCGGAATGAGTTCTTGAGTTTATACTGAATTGAGCAACGGCTAGCCAATCACTCCAGGTTTCTTGCTTGTCAAAGCAGAATATTCTTAAGAATTTTCCAACTTCCTTGTTAACAATCTCGGATTGTCCGTCGGTTTGTGGGTGAAAGGAAGTGGACAATTTTGTTTGGATTCCCAGTGCCTTGTTAAGCTCCAGCATAACTTGGGATGTGAACTGGGGGCCTCTGTCCGAGGTGATAGAACGTGGAAGTCCGTGGTGCTTCCATACGTTATCGAGGAATAACTTCACCGTGTCAAGAGCGGAACATTTTTTTGTACATGGAATCAATTCCACTTCTTTTGATAGTCGATCAACGACTGTGAGAATAGCGTTATAACCATGGGAAACGGGTAATCCCATGATGAAATCGGATGTAATGTGTTTCCAGGGGGTCTGTGGAATTGACAACGGTTGTAATAAGCCAGCTGGGGCTATGTTCGTGCCTTTGAAACGTTGACATGTTTCACATCTAGCGACGTAGTCTCGTGTGAATGTGGCCATTCCAGGCCAATAATAGTTGCGCTGCAACAGGTCTAGAGTTTTCTCATAGCCAGGATGTCCGGCTACGGGGGTATCGTGGTGTTTCTCTAGGATCTCCATCCTGAGAAGGTTGGACTCTGGTACATACAGACGTCCATAGATGTCGTAAAGACATTCATCACGTTCTTCACTGATGGTATGCTTCTTCTGTAGTTTCTGGACTTCTGCTTCGCTGAGCAAACAAGTC
>QFEI01000227.1:1553-39117 GCA_003316145.1 Neoboletus magnificus | reverse complement strand
CTCTCCCGTCTCATCCGCAATCTCAATGGCTGGCTCGACCGCGCACCTCGTCTCCACGACCCCGTCCTCGTTGCCCGCACACCGCCCCCCGCCCCCGCCCCCGCCCTCACCCCGCTCCCCGGTCCCTGGGGCTTCCTCACCTCGGGTTACATAGTCGGCCTCGTCATCATGGTATTTCCCCTCCTTATCTCCCCCGCATCTGTCCTCACCCACCCCAGGCCGTCCTCATGCATCGCATACAGAATATCGTCGTTCCACCTCGCCACAGAGTGCTTCGCTTCCCCCCTCCCCCATCGCGCCATAGACGGTTCTTCCACGTCGCATACTGTGCCATATTTCCTCTCGATTTCTCCTCCTCCTGCGTCCGTCTCACCCTCCGTCTCCCCTCTCTCTACTTTTTGTCAAAATCCCTCCTGCTTTGGTCCACAACTCTCGCTCAGACCGCACAAAAATTCCCATCTGATCCCCCCTGCTTTCGCTCCCTCGCTTCATGGGCCACACAGCATGACACTGCCACCCTCTGCTGGTTTACATTTTGTTCCGTCTGCGCTGCCCTCTGTGTCGAAGCTCTGACCCGTGGTTTGGAAGGCACGAACAGCAATGCTTCGCCGTTTAACCTGGTATGTCATCCTACTGCATGTCTCGATTAGATAACCCTATTATTCCCCTTTGGTTACTCACTCATTATCACGACCCTCAGTTCAGTTATGCCTTCCTATTGCATATATACTCATCCCCCATGACACATGGCGCAAAATTGCAAGGCCTCCCGCCACGCCCAGACAAACATGCCGTGTTCACCATCCTCCTCCCTCTCTTACAGGTCTGTCCCCCAACTTCCTCCCTCTGCCGAGGCACTCAACTCCCATCCTAGCTCACGATCGTACACTGTCTCGGAATAAAACAGTCCTGGTCAAACCACCGCCTCGTCCCTTCCGCATTTGTATCCATCATCGCCCTCATCCATTTCCATTGGGTCCTCTGGTTCTCCAACTCCACTTACCCCCTTCTCAATTACATGCCTTGTCTCTTCGAGTCCATCCTCCTCTCCGTCACCTTTCTCGCCATCTTCCTCAATGGCCTCACCCAGATTGTCGCAGAAGGTTCCGTCTCCCGCCCCCTGTTCGGCCACCATACCGTTCTATTGCCAAGGCTCGACGAAGACTTTTCCATCGCTCTCCTCCGCATGGGAACTGCCAGCCTCGAAACTTCTAGCGTAGCTGGTCTCGGAAACGAGGTCGGCGGTGTCGCTCTCATGCCACCTTCTCTCGACCAGACAGAGGTCGGAACGGTCGCACTGACCCGCTTCGGTGTCTCCTTCGTCTCTCACACGCACGAAGGTTACGGCAAGAACCGACGAACGAAGAAGGGATTCGCGAATGAAATCAAGAATGTCAAGGTAGCTTCCAACGATAGCGATCTTTGGTTGGACCTCGCCTGGTACCGCGAATTTGTCAAGTTTACCGTCGGGGTAGCCCGCTTTCTCAAACGACTGTACATACTCTCTCGGGATTTCTTGAAAAGTCCGCGCCTGCGCTCTCTATCCTCTCCAGATACGGAGGACATCGCTCCTCTGGATGACTATTCACAAGGCGAACGTGCAGACGGCCAAGATGTCTACGGTAGGTTTATTCGCGGAGAACAACTCAGCGACGATGAATACGACGAATACGAACCGACCTCATGGTCCCGCTCAAACTCCGTCGAATCTGTGTCCTCTCTTTCCGACAATGGAGAGAACACTGGGTACGACAATCAACTTGAAGCTGTCGGTCTATATTCAGACCTTTCCTCCGCTGTTGCGACATCGACATCAGCCTCCCATTTATTGGCCCATCTAGCTGATCATTCGTCTTCTCCCCTGACGCGGCGACGTTTCAGCCAGTTGGTGTCTGGTTCCTCGTCCGGTCCGCTGTGTCGAGATGTCAGGGACGGGTGGACAGACGTGATACACGCGCGGAGACCTAGCCCCGTTGTCTCGCGACCTGAAGATACGCTCGATGAAGCAAGAAGGAACTGTGTCATTTGCACAGCGGAGCCGCGTCAGATTATCTGCTGGCCGTGTCGGTGAGCACCCTTGGGGATCGCGTCGTCGAAGCCCGATTGACCCGCGCAGATGTCTTGCTCTTTGCGATGATTGTCGAGAAAACTTGGCGTCTCGCTCATCCGTCTCCAAGCACACATGTCCCTGTTGTCGGACAAAGTGAGTGACAAGTTCGTTTAGTCTGAATCCCTTGTCTGATGGCTATCCTAGCGTGGAGGGATACTCCAAGATATATATCCCCTAGTGCATAGGCATGGAATCGTGTAAAATTCATACACTGTATTTTTTTTTCGTCAGGACACAATACCCCACGATGTCATGTCTCATCCGACTGTATTCACATCCCAGCCAGTATTATTACGATCAAACGATCGAAATAAGACATGTGACCCAAAATAGGACGACTCCGAGAATAAACATGAGCAGATTTCTTTTATTACACTGTAAGCGGAAGGCACACCGGTCACCCGACGGGAGAAGATCAGAACACGCCCACGTCCAGATGGGTTCTAAACAGAACAGAAATCTCCCATCACTCCCGGTACCCGCGACTACGTCGCAGTGCCAAGGTACACCGGCGATCTAGGACTCATTTATCTGCGGTTGGACTCTCGCCGTCACATGAGCGGTCTACACCACTCGTTTTCGGTAAGAGTCGTCCCTCAAATTATTAGCTATAGCCTTGTTCGGTTAGAGACAGGAACGATCAGTCTTGTCCCCCGAGTTATATCGGTGTGGACCATATGCTTGGATTGGAGGAATGGGCGAACCCGAAGGACGGCCGCCTCTATCCGAATCAGAGCGGTCTTGCTGTAAGGTTACTTGGCGCTGGTCCAGCGGTGCAGTGATGACCGTCCCGTCCCCCCGTCGATCGTGCCCCTTGAAGCTAATGTACCCGACGGGGAAAACTGGGCTTGAAAGCACGATTGATGAAGTGACAGTCCTGAGGACGTGATCGTATCGGCATCCTTGCGGAGCATTCTGGACCTGGACCCGGTCGACCGCGCTCGTACGCAAGTATAATTGGGATTAGAAGGCGAATGGGGGTCACACATGCGGACGTGGGTTTGCGGCTGCGGCAGTTGCGACGCAAATAGCATTTAGCGTCGCGGCATCCCCATTGGCCGTACGTTCAAGCGACAGAGGACGAGGTACGACTGGATGAGTTGAAAGCGCAGTACGTGCCTAGGACTCGGAGAATCGAGATGGGCAACGGAGCTGTGATGATGATCATGGCTGTGAACCAGCGGAGGTGGAAGGGCGACATGACACCGTGCGGATAACGATAACTGGCAAACATTCATATAAAATGGCCGCGCCCGCGGGCGTATACCCGGCTGAGGAATGACAACGGCTGTGAGGTAGTCGGCAGTGTTTTCGCGCCCGCGGAAAAGCCACAAGGAAGTTGGAATGGCGCCCACTTTCCCAACGATTGGCTACCATTCACGTGATCGAAATAACTGCCTGATAAGATCGCATCTATGATCGTGTGAAGGCCAATGGCATGTGCATGAGGTGGTGGCGGAGCCCGTGGAAATGAGATGCCGTAGCGTTCACTGCAACTCGGGCTCGGTCAGAAAACTTTGACGATGTGATCCAGTCAAACAACGGCGACCTGGCAGTGTGTCGAGGGAAATCCCAAAGGCTGTAAAACGGGCCCGACCCAACCGCACGTCCGACCCGGCCAACCCTCGCCAAGAAGTCCCACAGGTCCGACGTGGTCGGTAAATTCATGTCTGACTCCCAATGGATTGCCAACGATGAATATGCGCCGGCTTGCTGTGTCAGTCGATAGTGGACAAAGCGTAATTACACTACTCAGCCGGCGGATCGTTTGGTTCCCGATAGCCGGCCTCCAAGGAAATCTCATGATCGGGAACGCACACCAGCAGTTGAAGCGGGGTACTAGTATTTCATTCGAGTGGAAATATGAGGTAGTTTGCTAGATGCGAAAGATTGCGGTATATGTCAAAAAATATGGCGACACCACGAGCTGATTAGATTGGAGAGAAGGAAAGAAAGCTATGCAGTGATTTGTGTCATTGGGTAATAGGGGGAATGTGAAAAAAGATGGTGTGGTCTGTGCGAGGGCGCAGAAGGTTGTGAATATGAATGTGACACGGGAAGAGGGAAAGCCCGGATTAAATCCATGGTGGATGGCAAGGGCTGGGACTGTTTTGATGGAATTTGGACCACCTGTGATGCAGTGTCGTCTGCGTTCTCATGGTACACTTTGGGACGAGTGCCATAAGCAGGATCCACATTGGATTCTGGTGTGAGTGGTGCGGGAGAACTCCCAGATGAGGACGATTTAGGACTGGAGGGATCCAAGTCTGGGCAAGCGGCGTGGTTTGCAGGTCGATAATGGGTGCGGGTGTGAAGATCGACGTGGCGGCGATAGTTGTGGGAAGACAAAGCGACCGCGGAAAGGGGATCGTGGTGGCTGAGAATGTCATCCTCGGTGACGGACAGCTCAAAGTCAAGGACGTCCAGGAACTCGCGTTCAATGCGGCCAACATCACGCTTGCCGAACACGCCCGTACAGAGCGCCCAGTGGATATTTTTAAGAGTGGAATCGTTGAGATACTAAGAATGAGACAATGATGAGGAACGGGTGGCATGGGAAGGGAAAAAAGCAGCGTACCTTGCTTGCAACCATTACGGCGCCAAGGAAGACGCGCTCACATGCCCATTCCTCGAGCGCGATCTGAAGATGGGGCTTGGCTCTATCGATGTAGACAAGCGAAACGAGGATGGTTGAGATAGAGACTTCGGCACGGGTGAGGACATCGGTGACAAAAGTGGCGAAGGTGGCATGCTCTGAGCGGCGCGAGAGGGCACGGCCGCGACGGGAAGAGGAGGGGCGACCCATTGCGTAGTCGACGGTATCAACGACGGAGTCGACGACATATTCTGAAAAGGGGGTGAATAAGGGAGAGCTCGTGGTAAATTGAGAGGACATACCGATGATGGGTCTGGAGAGTTTGATGTCGAGGAGCTCGAGGAGGGCAGAGGAGTGGAGAGCAGGGTCCACGAGGCTGGCGTGGTGGAGGGGAGAGCGAGGCATCGTGGTGGAGAGGAGAAGGGCGGCATGACAGGCCTGAGGAGGGAGTGTTATAAAGGGGGCACGGGAGAGTCAAAGGGCCGAATCGGAAGATGACGAAAGAGGAAGGAAGTGACAAAGGGAGAGGATTAGCAATGCAATTTTGAATCATTTCCCTCGAACCAGCTTACATCATCACCCCATCCCAGTGAGCACCAGTGACGCGGCCCGTGCACCGCGAAGAGTGTGATGACTCCCTCTGACTGAGTCTGACTAAGCTACGGCATCGCAATGACAAACCAGCCAGGATCTCAGAAGAGACAAAACATGGCAATCAAGGGTATACACAATCACATCAATTTCATGACAGACTCGTTCACGCTACCCCTCCCGCTGCCCCCGACGTGTTTCCACTCGTCTTGCTCGCCCGATTCTTGCTGCCCTTTGGTCGTCCCCTTGGCCGCTTCGTCGTGCCCAAGGTTGCTTCAGGGCTCACGTCATTCGCATTCCGCTTCTCGCCGTTTACCCGGCGATCTCGCAGGTACCTAGAAAAATATGTTGCCGGGATAGTGTATGTGAGCACATGTTCCATTAGAGAAACGAAATTCGGGATAAGAATAGCCGGCCGCAAGGTGTTCTGCTTCGGCCAGCAGGTCATCCATCTCTGATAAATGATACACGTCCAAACCCAGCGATTCGCATGCCATCAGGTGGGCCGGCTCTGCCGGAAGTGCGCTCCACAGAACCACCGCCGCCACTAGCGTGGAAATCGTTTACTCACTGGGATGTCTTCTCGTCCAAAGTAGCCTGTAAGGGCGGTAGAGGGGGCTGCCCGAGCTCTTGACGCAGCCGGTCCACTTCCGTCTTCGCTGCCGCATATTCTCCATCTTGTAAGACAGCGATCTGCTGACGAAGCTCTACACATCTTCGACACCGCTTTCAGTATCCGCCAGTAACCGAGTAGGGAACGCATGCATACTCTCGCGAAATAGACGTTTCAAGCAGGTCAGCCTAGATGATTGTAAGACCTTGTTCGTCCCATGTCATCTGAGCATCCACCTTGTCGCGATCTGAGTTTATCTGATTCGGACGATGGAGGTACATCCAATCAATAGCGACACTCGGTGCAAGCCAGGGACCTCAAACCTCTGCGAGAGCATTGAGTAATCGCGCTCGTTCGCTGTCAAGTCTGCGTCACACAACAGATGGATCAGAACCCCGGTCCGACGGAATGCATGGGGATGATAAAACAGGAGGATGCGGTCGTCATCAAGCGGGGGTTGTAACGCGGATGCGATGCAGTAATCCGATCATGCGTGTCAGACGTACTTATTTTTCTGTTCTCTGAGATCCTGGATGGCCTTGTCCTTTTGTTCCAGACTCGCATGTGCAGATACGATGTGCGCCGTATGGAGTTGCAGGGTCAGGGAGTGCTTCCTAGGAGGTAAATGCGATCAGTCCAGTCATGATGAGATGGTTTTTTTAATCGGGGAGAAGGACCGTGGGGTGATGGGCGAGATAACCCTGTGAACCTACTTGAGCTCGGCGGTTTTCGCGAGTTGGACGAGCTCATGTGCCCAGTCGCCGGTCGCGACAAGCGGGGGCGGCTTCTGGTGTGAAGGAGGTGTCGTCGTTGTGGCATGGGGAGCGACTGTGCTTGGGCCGGCAGAGAGGGACCCCATCAACGAGGTGTGTCCATAGTCAGGGGGTGCAGTCGCAGAAAACTGCTGATACATTGATGTAGTGAAGAAGATTGGAAAATAGGCAGACGCAGAATAAACTTCCAGGGGTCTGGTCGTGGGACCACCGGGACTCCGTGCACTGCAAGACGTATTTGTTCCTGTTAGGATCCGAGGCCGCAGAGATAACACCCACTCATTCCTTCGACACTATCAAACCAAAAAAAAATGAGCGTCCTAAGACCGTTCATGGCGACTGACATGTTTAAATTCAACAACATGTAAGTTCGGATCACATGCCCCCCGGAACCCGCCTAAGTCCACACCCAGCAACTTGGACGTCTGGACCGAGACCGTAAGTCACATGCCGTGCGTTTATCCACAGCACTGACAGGTCGCTTCTAGTATGGCATCAGCTTCTACTTATCCTATCTCTCACGATGGCCTGATTTGTGCTGCGTCCAAGAGGCACCCGGCGGACGCATGATGGGCTACAGTACGAGCTTCATCCCCGAGCATCTCATCGATCCCACAACGCCGTCTTCGTACAGTACTTGGGAAAGCCGAGGGCTCGTCGACTGAATGGCACGGCCACATCACCGCACTGTCCGTCGCCCCCGAGTACCGTCGTCTCTCTCTCGCACGCAGCATGGTCAGTCGTCTAGAGCTCGTTTCTGACGAACATTACAAGGCATTCTTCGTTGATCTTTACGTCCGCTGTAACAACGCGCTCGCAATAAACATGTATGAGGGATTCAGGTATAGTGTGTATCGTAGAGTGAGAGAGTATTATGGCACGCTTGGCGTCGGTAAAGGTGGAAAAGATGAAGAGGATGCATTCGGTGAGCCTAGATTCGCGGTTCCATTGCCTCACTGACTCAACTTCTACAGACATGCGCAAGCCCCTCTCGAGAGATCCGTTGAGACGTTCGGTGCGAGGCAATGGCCGCGAGGTGATTGTTAATGCAAGCACCGTATCATGACCCTTTGATGTGTACGCGATCCTGAATTAATTGACACTCTTATCACACGTTGCTTCAACCGACCAGAATGCATTCCGACATCTATATACTTAACGAAGGTGGATCATCGGGACCAAGAGCAGCAAGCTCCTCGTTATAAAACTTTGTCAAAGCAGCTTCGTCGGAACAAAATTCATGAAGCCTGGCCCGAATTCCATCGGCAGCAGCCGCAGGTCGATCTCTGCTCTTCATTGCCGTTCCCATGCGGCCTGCACCCATGAGGCGGTTCGTCAAGAAGAGGAACCCCTGCGTGCCCCCCAACACCTGCACGAACGCAACTCCTGATCGGTGAACGAACTGGGAGTATTTGAACGGAGCCCGACGATAGGAGTAAACCACGTCCACGTCCTTGGGGTACAGATTCATCGCTTCGACATCGATGATGAACCCAAATCGCCTCAAAAGTGCATATTCAAAATAGTGCGTTGATTGTGAGCACTCCGGGATTCTCTTTTCCAAGTCAGGGACGGCCGGAGGGGGAATGGCCAGGCGTAACGGGAAGCACGATTGAAACGCGCTACGATCCCGGACGTCGCTGATTTCGGTAACATACGCCTCCACGAGCTTGAGTCCATATCTCTCAATCGCCCTGCTCCATTGTCGAAGTGTGTCCTCGATACATCGAGCAGTGGAGCCAATCCATTGAAGCTCGAAATGGAAGACTGTCCCCGGGTTCTGTATGATGTCGTGGTGCAAGATAACGGACTCCGCCTGGTCGCTTTTCTGTGGAACAGTATCCGTGTCAGCATCAAGCAGGAAAGCTCAAAGGAGTCAAACCCCACTTTTCCAGGGTCGACATCGATAATCATGCTCTGCGTAAGGATTATACGTTTCCTCGTCCGCTTCGGGCTGACCCCACTTGGCTTACCCTGGCTAGACGGGTGGTGACTTCGTCCAGTCAGACCGTCCTCGTTCTGGGTGTGGCGACTAGCCTTGAACCACCCTCTGGAAGGTGTGCTCACTGCCACGTACTCCCCACTGAGTTGATAAAAGTAGTGGCTAAAACGCATTGGTTGCCAAAACTCGGACCCCGAGGCAATGCCACTCACCCGTCCAAGAATCCGTGGCGACCTGTGCAATGGGTGAAGAGACCTTGATCGAGCAATTTCGTCCCCCACTCCACCCCTTGTTCTCTTGAGGAGACGTCCCTGAATTCCCGGACAAGCCAAGAGACGAAGTCGAATCCCGTGAACGAGTCTGGGTACTTCTTTCGATGCCATCGATGGAATTTGATGGCTACGCCGTCGTCATCGCGCATCGCCTTTGCAATGCTGGAGAGAGACATGTCCGCGATTTCCCGTTCGCTCTTCATCTTCTTCTTGAGTGGACCGGCAGCATATATCTCGTCAAGTTGCGACATGAGCGATTCGTCCAGGATAGAAAAGGCTGGATTTAACGTCGTGGGCAGGAACCTGACGGGCGGTAGCTGTTGTCCGCGCTCATCTGGCGGCTGCCAGCGCCCCTTGGTAAATATCTCTGCGAGCTTGTCAATACCCATCAGCCGAATTTCTTCTTCGTTCAATTTCTCCCCACTGGGTCCATTCGTTATCTCGGGTGTATCGGCTGACGGAATAACGACAAATCTGGTGCGCCAATAGCGCAAAGACTCGTTAAACTGGTGCTCATAACCTGCAACTAACATGTCCAGCCTGTCGAAGCTCGACTCAAGCGTATCCTTTTTGGTTCGTACGGTCTGCTCACCTGTTCCACCCATAGTTCTCTAGTCCATGTGACACGAACTTGGTCTTTAGTTCTGTGTACCCGACACCCAACTTTGGCCAAATCAAGCACTCGTAGTCAAAGGGCTGCGTTGGAGGCATTCTCCGGACATATCGACGGACCTGGATCGCTTCCCCAGTATAGGATATCATGTGTATTTCGTTACTCATGCTCAGATATACGGGCTGCTTGGTGGAGTTCAAGACCTCAGCTGCGCCGCCCGGTTTTGGTGCAGTGTCTTCCTCGCCCATGAACGACTTGGGACGCTGCAAAGTCGACTTTTCGTCCGACGAGTTTTGGGAACGAAGCACGAATTGGAAGCCCTGGGCAAGTCGGACGGCGACCATGCCTCGCATTACAACTAGCGCCCAAGCACGGCGGACTTCATCGACCGTACCTTGTATATTCGGCGACTTGACCAAGAACGAACGCATTTCTGTGGGATCCACGACGAAGTCGTATGAGAAAACGTCATACGAAGACTCCAATTCTGCGTTGCTCGGGAAATGTTCCACGGTAAGCGGAAGGCAAGCAGGTATGACCATCGATTTCCACTTGACCTCATGTTTGTAAATCGACACAGGGAAGATATGTTCCCAGCGGCGAGCGAGCGAAGATTGTGTGTACGACACCACAAACTGGGGACGCAAAGGATTCGTACGGGAACTCGACTGTGGTGACGAAGATGATAGCGGTATATTCAGCGATGTGAGAGTGGTGCTACGGCGTTTCCCGAATGTTGGTTCATCACGCGGTGGTGTACTCAGTGGTGAGTACCGGGACATGGAGCCACGATGAGGAATTGCTATAGGTGGTTCCTCTTCGTACGTGCGACTCAGCGTCGACCTACCCGAGGCAGTCTGGATGATAGCCATAGGTTGGGGTGAACGCGAGATGGATGCAGATGGTGTGACCGGTCTATTAGGTGTGATCGGAACGCGAACAGATGGGGTGGGTGTTATTGGGGTGATGTTATCCATCGAAGCGTTTGGCGATGACTGTGGCTCAGCCGCCACGTTACTACGAAAGGGATTGTAGAGCCAAGAAGGAGCGAGCTTTGCGAGCCGTGAGGTCGTGGAAGGTGGAGTGATATTGCCAGACGTCGCAACATTTGAAACTGTCGTAGAGACGGAGCGACCAGACCTCACGGAGGACTGAGATGGAGAAGTACTCAGTCCAGTAACCGAAGGTATTGGACCGTCCTCGTTACCTTCTGGCGGAAGTTCCAGGATGATTCGACGCGGGCTCTCTTCGATCGGCATGATACGTGTAGAAACAATGGAGGTGCGGTGCGAAGCTATGCCACGTTTTTCGCTGACTGTAGATGAGCGATAGAACGAAGGTACCATCATGCTGCCCGTGCTCGGTGCAAATGAAGTCCGAGGGCCAGCTGTGGGCCTATTTTCCTTCTTGGACGCAAAGACGTCTAAGTCTGCCTGCTCCGCCTCAGCTGCAGACGGAGCCCTATCCTCACTGAATGAATCCCGAGGGGTTACTAACACGTCTCGGAATTCGGGCAAGAAAGGAACCTCGATAGTCGAGAGGACATCATGCTCCAACAGACCAAGCATCTGTATTTCGTGCATTTTAGCCCTTGCGATGAACCTAAAGCACGATTCGGACGTTAACTTGGCTTTCAAGGAAATATTACATCAAGACTGACCTATCCCTCCGGAAGGGCAAGTCCATTTGCTTGTCCCAGAATGTCACACCAATCCAGAATGGCTCCCACCAAAATGTCACTTTCTCTCGTGCAGTCGCATCATTAGGTATCTCATCGCCACCCCATAGCGGATCCAAGTCACGAGCGCTGTTTTTCGCGTCTCTGTCGAACTTGGGCTCATACCCTTGAAAGCCGAAGATAGGACTCTGATGCAACGGAGCTTTTGCAAGGGAGACAAGATCGAGCCCGAACCCTTGATCCAGCATCCTGGTCGTCGTCAAGCGTAAGAGCTGTTTGGATACACGAAAGTGTCCAGTCCCTGGTGTTATGATGATCGTCGAGACACCTGTTGATGACAAAGAACGGTCGATGTAATGGGTCTCGTTTGGATTGAGACCCAGGTTAAGTGCCTCAAGAATGGGGCCATCATGAGCGTATGATATTTCTCCGACCAAACGCGCTTGGTCAGGTTTGGCAGACTCCATGGAAGCTTGGTGATAGTGGTGCGCTAGAAGAATGTCCCGTTGAAAGGCCCAAAAGGAGTCCTTGAGGAGAAACAGGGTCGGATTCCAGTCATTGATCACTTCCAAGTCTGTAATGATCTTGAAGAAATCCTTGTACCACCTTCCATCCTCGTCGCGACGCAGGGGTCCAGCAGCATATTCCAATTCCGTCGCATCATAATAAACTCTGGATATCAACACGATGGTGGCGGTGTGATCTGTGCCCGCTTCCCGCCATTTTGAAAAAAGCGTTGGGAGAAAAGAATGGACAATCTTTTCATAGAAACGCTCGCCGTCCCCGGAAAATTGCCACAGCTCACGACAAACTTGGATGAATATGGTGACCTTGGCTGACAAGGACCTGTAGATGGTTTTGGTCCTTGGCGTCACATAGCCCGAGGACACCTGGCGTGGTAAACGTCAGGAGAGCAACGGGGCATTTGCGAAAGCGCTGTTAATCCTACCTGTTGGCCCTTAACATAGATGCCCTGAACTTTCGCAGCGATCATGCCGATGAAAGAAATATCTTGGTCAACGAAAACACATTGACCGACTAGATGTTTGCCGAGCCTCCACATCTCATTGCGGCCCAGGTACTGATCAGCAAAAGAGAACTCGACATAGTCGGCCGAATGGCTGTCCTTGTCTACCTGGGACCCATGTGAGCAAACGACACAAATGCGGTGCGATCTTTGTACCTTGGTGACCATCACTTCGGTGTTGTTTTTCATGGAAAATGCATCGGCAACATTTCTGGGTAAAGATATCTGAAACAATCAGAGATGAGCTGGGACAGACACGGTGAGTTGAGAGGAATTTGCCTGAAGGGTTGGCTTTGGGCAGCCTTCGTCTTTAGGCACGGTAAAAAGATAACCGGAAGTGTCTTCAGACTGGGTTACGCGCAGCAAGTCTCCTTCCGCAACCCCGGGCCACCACGATCGATTGAGAATGACCTTTGGAGACTCCTTTGGGTCATGGACCCAGGTGTTGAGAGCCTTGGAGTCGCCTAGCTTTAGCGGAACACCAGCTGCGCCAGGCGGCATCCTAGCGAGAGACTGAGCGGTGTTAGATCGCTTTCGCCCATACTGAAGGATAGGTTGAGACTGGGAATCAGGACGAACTGTGGTCATCACAATGTCGTATTGCGCGGAAGTAGTTTAGCCCTATGATATGATGGTATTGGTGATCATTTGAATTGGTCACATGCCAGGATCTTGAAACAAACGTTTTTTTTTTTCCAAGTCCACCACGTCCGACGATTTGTTGGTGCTGTGCGACACTGGGCGGTGCGACGTTTCTCGAGTTCATTGCTTCACTTTTATTCGATATCACATTCTTTTTCACATTTTTGCGCTCGTTCTGACACCGAGTAACTGCCGATGTCACCGAAACAATCCCTCTTTGACGTGCACGAAATCCACGAGGTTGCCCCCCTCACCACCTCGCCATCACTCGACTCCACCTCCTCCATTGGCACTGCCAGTCCCCCCGCGTCGCTGATTGCTGAATCATCGATACACGATGTCCGCTCGTCCTTCGGCTCCTCTCATGGCACTCCTACCGTGAAATTTGCACCGCTTCCGCAAATTGATCCTAATAGGAAACGGTCTTTGGCACCTCTCGGTGCGTCTGCACGTTCGCGTCGCAAACGGGTTATTCAGCAGGAAGGTGGATCATTGTTATGGTCCGTGGACCCTGATGTGGAGGAGGAGGACATGGAAGATCCAATCGTCGCGTTTGCAAAGTTAGTAAAGAGGGCGAGCAAAACACTGTGGCGGATAGTGAGGCAAGGTAGCAAAGCCGCTTCGCAGGAGAATGTGTCATATTCTGCCGAGCCCGTTCTGGACATCAGTTCCACTGTCCACCCGGGTGACATGGCACTAGGGGAGAAGGGTCAATGCGTGTCAGAGGTTGTGGATGGGGAGGATAAGCGAGGGCGTCGAGCCTCTTGGTCGCCAGCGGCCGGGCGCAGGACGCTCAGCCAGGGCATGGTGAAGCGAAGGAGCACAAGTGACATGACCCTCCATTCAGCGATTCGATAGTTACACTACGTCCGTATAGTTGCTATTTTGCTTGTTGGATGGTTGGCTTTTTCTTACTGGAATGTAGGCGACATTCGGTACCGGCTTTCTATCGGCTCAAAGCGAGAAGTGAGCCGATCAAATAGAAAACTCGAGTGAACTTAGTGCCCGTGGCGTCAGCAACTTGCTTTCACTACCTTCATCTTGTTCTTGCATTTCTCTAGCTTTCCTTCTTTCCTTTTTCTTTTTTCTTTTCCTTTCTCCGTTTGAGCTCATCTTGTCGTGGTCTGATCCGCTCTGATATCCCCTCCCCGCCGCCTGGTTGCTTTTAGGTCTAGCTTGGCATGGCTTGTACCCCAACTCCTACAGCGACGCTGTATGCTACCGTCTCAACTTTCGCGCCGTCGACCTCGTATTCTCAGAGTGCAGCCGACACCCAGGTTCAAGTGACTACCATCGTGCAGCAGTCGTGTGTCGCTTCAGGCACCATCAGCGGCTCATCGGTTGGGTGTATATCAAGTACACAAGTCACGGAGGTGAACACCATAGGAGGTGAGTTCCCTTGGCTTGAGCCATTTTTGCGCCCATCCTCTGCATCTGTGTCTTTTGGCGCCTGGGGCCGTGATGTACTCAGGTCGTTCTAGTGCGCCCAAATTGAACAAGCTCTGATCGTGAGCTGATCGCATTTGCTAGGTGGTGGCCAAGCTGCGCAAGTGCCGATTGTTGTGTCCGTCCCAGTCGTAGGGACACAACCCACTCAGACCTTATTTGCTCCATGCACTAGTGGAGGGAGTTCATCCGCGGCGCAACCCTCCGTACAGTCTTCCATAAATTCCCCGCTGACTACCTCCGTCCTTGTGCAAAGTACTCTCCCACCCTCCACAGTGGTTGAGGCATCCGAGACCACGCTTGCAGATGGCTCAGTTGTGCAGACCGTCGTCACAGTGGTTACAACGCCACCCCCGACTGCGGTTTACGTACCCACTTCACTCGCCAGCCCTAGCCTGCAAAACAATGCTTCAAAAGGGTCAGGAACGAATGTTGCGCCCATAGTCGGAGGTGTTCTCGGTGGATTCCTTGGACTGATAGTGGTTGTGGGATCCCTCTGGTGGTTATGGTAAAACCTTGGTGCTTCGCGTTTCGAATATCTACTGATGATATCTAATAGTCGGAGGCGTCGGTCATGGGATGACATCTTTGAGAAGGAGGAAGTCCGGAATGACGAGGCTTGGGCGTCAACCGCACGCCGTGAACGCGACAGCCCCAGACTCGATTTAGGTGCTGAGCCTCGGCCTTACCAATACGGACTTGTTGGGCACGTCATCCCTCCCGGCGCAGCTGGGGAGCCATTGAGGACATCCCATCATGGCTCGGTCAGCGAACAGTCGGCTATACACAGCCGCCACACATCGTTTTCTGCAACGCCGTTGCTGCAAGGTACTCGTACGGGATCCTCACGGCCCTCTACGGCTGGATCTATTTTGACCGTTCAAACCCATCCTGGACCGAGGGTGTTGAGCCCTGTCGGCAGCACCGGGATGGAGCCCCGTCCATCATCTATAGTCTCACATTTGAATAACACGAGGCCATTGTCAGACGGCCAAATGGCTCCGGCACTGCTCAGTACTTGGACGCCAAATACGGATGACCTGGCTGTTCGTGAACCACTGAATCACTCTGGGAGCCCTGTCTCCTCCACCGAACAACGCACCTTGCAGATCGTCAACGATGGTCCTCCTTCGCCCATCGACAATGTGTTGCCTGGTGCGCGTCGGACATTTTCTAGACCTTCGTCGGGTGTTATCGTGCATACGGACGGCGGGCGGGTTCTCGAGGGGCTGCACACGAATCCGCCTCCTTATTCACGCTGAGCCTCGCGCAATACGCGATTATGGACCTGCGTCACGACTAACTACGAACGTACATAGCATTACAAGGACTTTTTATGTGGACCGCATTCTCGCATGCCCCTTCACTCCGAGCAATCCTGTAGTCTACGGACAGTACATCGATATTCTTTCCTTGGTACGCATGATGGTAGCTTTGCATTCTGGGTTGCTACTGGTAAATGCGCTAATTGACGGGATTATAATAGATTTATTTTTGTGCCAGAACGCGGCAACGAGAACAATGGAAGGTGTTACGTAATTATCGAAGGTGGACCACAAGCAAGCGGCTTCTGGAGAGAACAATAGAACGCGCTGGTGAATGGCGACAAGTATATAAGCACTATTTGCCCCAGGATCATGCACCGTATCTCATTCCCCCTCCTTTGGTTTCCTTTCATTCGGTGCTGGCTCACCCCATCCCCTCCTTGTCTTTCTTATAGCATATCCTCATGGCACCCGTGCGCACCTGTATGTGTCTACCCCTGCTCATCCCGTCGTTTGCTCATTTCGCATACAGATATTTTCTTTGGTCTCAATGTGGTTCGTGTGCTTAGCATCGTGTCCCTCCTGCTCGTCTTCGCGAGCAGCATCCTTGTCATGGTCACGGACGTCGAGGCTGTCAACGCCTATGACTCGGCCAAGCAGAGTAGCAGCAATACTACCAGCCAAGCTTTTGTCGACTGTGAATACATAGGGTAGGTGTCTAGGTCACACTCTTGGTCACACCCTCACACCCCCCACAGGGACAGCACCGTCCCAAATCAAATTGGTGGTCTTTTCTGGGCGGTTATAAACCGCCTCTTCATCATCTTCCAAGTCATCACCCTCATTTTGTCCGAACTTGGCTGGCCTGCTGCATTCTTCGATCGCTTCTTCCCTGTGTTAGGCACTCAATTTGGTCTCGGTCCATTGGGCATATTCCAGGGACTGTGTGTCTACTGCTATTATTTTTGCCGTGGTGACATGCTCAATTCCATATAGAATCGGTGCTTCAGTCCTTTCTCAACACGTTGACGATTTCACCCTCGTGGCTGCCTTCTTCCTCTTTGTCATTGGTTGTCTCAACATGCTTCTTGGTCTTATCTTCCGCGAGTCGGCAAAGCAAAGACGCTGCATCAAGGCATGGCGTGCTGGTCCCCAGGACACCCTCCCCGCTCACTTGCCTCCTGCCGCAAACCTAAACCGAACCCCAACTTCAACATCAGGGCAGTCTTATACCTCAACAGTGTACGAAGAAAAGGAGCCCGCAAGGAGTGCGAGCCGTGCTGGATATGGTTTTGGACGTCAGGGTGAGAAGGCTGCAGGGATGAAAGGTTTGTCGTGTCCATCATTGTCATCACATGGCAATAACCGGGCTCCCAGGTTTCCTCATCTCCAAGCCCCTTGAAACGCTGCCACGTTATGCCGCACGCCCAACTAGCGCGCCCTATGCTACCTCCCGCTCGCAATCGCCGGCAGTCGACCTCGAGCCACGTTTTCAATCTAGCGCCACTGCCCTATGATTCTATGTCCAAATCATTGACTGATTACGGATTGCCACGATCATTGGACGACCCCGCTCAGGCTTGCATAGGTACGAGTACCCCGGAAGGACCTTCAAGTTTTCGGCCATTCCGACCTAACACATAGCTAATATTCCGTGTTGCAATAATGTTTGTATTTCCCAGCTGGCACGACATCATGTGTAGCTTTAGCCCTAAAATCAACATGATATTATCATTCACCTTGTCATTCGACCAGCAACACCACCAACGACGAGTCGCATGATACTCATATGAATGTTAGTCAGAATCGTCGGACATATCCATGTCGACCACTGATCTGTCATCGGTAACTTCAACAATCCCCTCGGATCCAATGGAGGGCGTTGATTCTCTGCCTCGCAGTGAGCATTTCTGTGGAATGAATGTCTGCACAGGGGAATTGGGCATGAGCGGAAGCGGTGGGGGCGTAGTCGACGGTGGAGGGGGAACAAAGTCCTCGACAGCGGCTTCCACAGTTGAACAGCTCGAGCCACTAAACGCGCCAGGCGCTCTCCACGGCGGCATTGATAAAATGTTATTTATGCCCAAGCTGCCAGAGAGTATATGTTCCCAGAGTGCCCTTCTTTCTGGGGTGAATGTAACACTCGCCCGGGAAGGTGACGAAGCAACCCTGTCCAGCGGTGTGCCGTTGTAAATGGAGAGGGCCGCGGAGAAATACGTATTTGGGAAGGTAGCCCATCGAGTCGGTTCAACGTCGACAGACGTGGTCAAGGAACTCGCTGCCGATAGAGTTGTCGAGGGACCTCGCAGACTGAACAGTCTTAGGTCAATCTCTTCGTCACCATCTGCACTCTCGAAGATTGTGAATGAATCCCATTCTGTAGCGGCGGCCTGCCCTTCCGCCTCGTCTGATAGAATGCGAGAACAAACCAACCGCATCGGGTCGCGGTGGTCAACCCATCCGGGAGGGTAACCCCAGTATGCCATGTTACGGAGCCACTCGACGGTGTTCCCCGGGTCACCCTCTTGTAGTCCAAGTGCGTTTCGTAGAAGAGGACCACGAATCACACCAGGCTCATAAGATCTAAGCCATTCAAGCCGTTGTTGCCTCCACCCTTCGGCTACGTAGAAGCGGGTGGTTTGCTGTCCAGTTGGATCGGAGTGGATAAAGTTGAAGAGCTGGCGTGATAAAGAGACCAGCTGTCGATTGATAGGTTCTGGGCACGACACAACGGCGTGGTCAGGAGAACCACAGTTAAAACACAGTCTGGGGTCTTGCCCCGCCGAAGGAAATAAATCGTCCTTTTCTTCTCCGAGCGCAATACCGGGAATTCTGTCGTACAGGCAGGAATGCCAGTACCCGAGATATGGGGCAGAGGGATATATAGAAGATGTAGTGTCGACAATGAAGCAGACGTCGCGACCATCGACTATTCCGTCGACTGCTCGGACTCCTTGAGTTTCGCCTCCCGTTGCTTCAACGCCTCGAGCACTGTGCAGGCATCCCAGCGACCCTTGGCTATCTCCTTCCCGTCGAGATGGAGGGCAGGTATCCAGTAAACGTATTTCTTCTTCCACCTTTCCTGGCCTTTTTCCTGGATGTTGATGACTTCCAGGTTGAACTCTCGCTGGGCGCTTTCGATGAGTTTCGCTTGCTGAATAAACATAAGTAGCTTGCCCACCTGTTTCTGCACTTTGGCCAGTTCGGCCTTGGCGATCTGGACATTCGCGCTCGTCACTAGACATATCTAAGTGTTGCACAGTACACACCTCGCACAGAGAACACTGAGGACCTGAGAAGAGGGTGAGACGGGCGACCATCCGACTGGCTGCCATCTGCGGCTGGCAAATTCGGGTGGTGCTGTGGCTGTGCCGGAACTGCAAACAAGACCTACCAGTGCCGGTTTGATTCCGTGTGCGAGGGTCCATGCTCTGCTGCTCCAAGTTCGCGCCGGTTCTCGCTCAATGAATTGCTGGAATGTCCATTCAAGAACCAGCCTGGCTGAAGAGAAGTGAGCTCCTTCTCTCTATCCACATTTCTCCTCCTGACCCGTCTCAGCACGACCATGTCCGTTTTTCTCTCATGGACGATGTCTCTTTGCGGACTCGTGCAATTTTCTTCACGATGTTAAAGCGAGGAGTGCCGTCGATCAGCCGCTACTCAGCGCCATTCAGGTCAAGCAGTCGTCTCTCTCTCCCAAGCCCGTCTTCGATCCCCCTTCCGTCGTCGTCAACTCTGCCAGCCCCCGTTCGGTCAACCTAGCAAGTCCGGAGAACCCGGCAAGCCCTATCCAATATTCGTCGCGCTACTCAGGACTCTTATCTGTGCTTTCCGATGTCATTGGTCCCCCTTCCAATCCTCCCATGGAAACGAAGCAACTGTCTTCGATTATTGAATCCGATCCCGAAGATACTTTGGTTGATCCATTAGTGCACCAGATGGAATCTCTCTTTCCAAAAGTGTATAGTGAACTCGTCGCTGAGGCTGAGCTCCCTCCCGTTCCTGATGACGACGAGGAATCCCCCGACGGGGATACTACATCCGACTTCGCGCAGGATACGGAAACCTATGTAATAGGGTCAGATTCCGAAGATATGGACGGCTGCGGGGAGGAGGATCCTACCGTGATCACGTCAAACAGGCAATCTACCCTCTCGTCGTTCACAGGCGTGTCATTGTTAGCCTCTCCCCGGAACAGTATCTTCGGGAAGTCTTCTGTAGCCAGCCCTATCGAAGATGGTGCGGTGGACCTCTTGTCTCCCGTTCAACTGTCGGCCAAGCTCTACCCATTTCCTATTCCTTCGTTGGATCCCAAGATCAAACGAGGGGATTCAATAGATTCAGGATATGCCGATGGCGATAGTTGGGTTAGCCCTCTTTTATTCCCGCGTTCCCCGCCAAGAAGCTTTCGATCTCCAGTGACGTTTCTATCTCATTCACGACGAGCATCACACTCTCCCCCCACACTCCAGGACAGGAGAGTCTCGTACGATGTCAGTGCTTGGCGCCCATCCCCTCATAATCCCATTGAGGTCATTAAGGAAGTAGACCCTGATGAGAGTTCAGAAGACAATGAGGATATTGCATATACCATTTTGGGTGCTTATGACACGTCGCCTTCCGGAGAACAGGGAGAAAATGGGGCTTGTGATCCTTTGCAAGTCAATGTCCCTGTTGTCGCAGAAGAGAATGCCGAAGAAGACGATGAGCTACCGAACGTTCCCGCATTTATGCGTAGCTCGCGGCGGTACTCCCCTGAACATCTTCATCCGACAAGGGAATATGATCTAGATTCATGCAATCAGCCTTCCGATGATAATCTGTCCTTTAAGACCGCACTTTCAACGCAACCTTCCTATGAAGACTTGAGCAATATCTCTAAGGGTTCACCCGTCAAGCATGACTCCTTCCTTTCGTTTATTTCTAGCCGTTCAACGCCTAACACGTCGGTGCTCTCGCATCACGGTGATGCAAACGAAGTTCTGGAACAGCCCATTGTCGGCTCACACATGCGCGGGTCTTCTTGCGTCGTCGCCACGACAGATGTGGCAAGTAAGATTGACAGCCCTGGAGTCTCCGAGGCGGGAGCCCCAGAGGGGTGTTCGCTCTCGGCGGCCGACTCGGACGTACTATTTACCTCTGGTAACGCCGCTCACCCTCGGGGACTCGCTCCGGAGAAGGTTGTTGCCCCGCGGATACCCCTCTCCGGGGGTTTTCATTTCGATGGGCGCTCTTCGATATCGAATTTACCGGTGGATACGTCCCACAGTCTGTCTTTGGCCAAGGACATTTTCGGCTATAATCCCTCAGGTGCCGGTGACCTCCGGGAATTTGCTCCTGTTGTTACCCCGCGAGAACGTTTGTCTGGTGCTTTCCATTTCGATAAGCGCTCTCCGGAATCGAGCCCGTCAGGAAAGATACCTTATAGTCCCCATTCGGTCAAGGATGCTTCCAGCTCTACTCCTCAAGGTGTCGATGACCTTCGGGAATTTGCCCCAGTAAATGTTGCTGCTTTGGAGGGACAGTTTCCTGCTATCTTGCATTACGATCAGCGCTCACCGAAATCGAGCCCATCAACGGGGAGCTCTTACAGTTCATCCTCGTGCCAGGACGTCCTTGGTTATCCTGCTGCGGGTGATGGTGTTCAGGAGTCTGCACCAGAGAGCATTGTTACCCCGCAGGAACGCCTGTCTAGCGTTTTGCATCTCGATAAACCCTCTGTGAATTTGAGCTCATTAGCCGGGTGTCCTCGCAGTCCATCCTCGTGCAAGGACGTTCTCGTATATGCACCTCTAGACGCCGATGGCAACGACTCCAGGTCTCCAGAGTCATCGCCCACCATTTCACACAGTTACCTCGCAGAATACGTAACAGCCGAGGCAGGCCAAAGTTTGGTAGAGAACAGTCTGGGATCCGATGAAACCACTGAATCTTTCGACTCGGAGTGTGACGATTTCACCCAACGGTTGTCGTTTCCTCTTCCTCCACCCTTTCTTCCAGCCGAGATTGCTGGACACTCGACCCTCAGTCGCGAAGAATCGTCAGTCTTGTCCGAAGCAGCTGTCGCGAATCTCGAAAAGGATGTGTCAAACGCATGTGCCGTACTGCAGCATGAAGAAGTGCAGCAGGTACTCCTGGGTTCCGGGGACTCGACGGAGAAAGCGAGGCAAGGCCAGCTTCCGTTAGTCGGGTCTCTTGATTTCGACAGTGATTTTACTTTGCGAAGGAGTCGAGCCGCATCCGATCTTACTGTGAAAGGAAGGACGTCACCACCAGTGGAACAGCCGGATCGGTCAGATTCCGTACAGTCACTTTATGACCAGTATTTTGACGACGGTACTTCCGGCGATAGCTCGGAGTCCTCCAGTCCAGTGCTTAAGGACACGACGCTTCCCAATGTGTCTAGCTCCGCAGAGGAGCACTCTCAAGGCGCTCGCTTCCGGTCCGTCGATCACACATCCCATGTCTTCCACAGGGTATCCTCTCCATTTTCTGAGACCAAGACCAGTAATTCTGGCCCGGATTCTTCACGGTCTGGAACTGCCCTTTGTCCTCCTTGGACTGGGCAGAGATCATTTCTGCGTTCTTCCCTCACCAAACTTGTTCCGAAGGCAAGCCCCTCTGACGCCTCTCCTTCTCCCCCACATCTGTCTACTAGAATGCAGGATAGGGAGATCGGGAGCACCATGGTTCCACTAGGATTTCGACGCCACAAGCCGCAGGTTTGTGAGCAATTTTGATTGGACGACCCTTAAACTCAATTGTTACTTAGCCCGCGGTGACACAATCATCGCGAAGAGCATCACAGTCACTGGATGCTGTGCTCCCCGCGTCCCAGCCCCGAGGGGTGTTGCGCATTCGAACCGATATAATGAAAGTAGATTCACCTCCAGAATGCTCTTCTGCGATCTACGCTTCCTCCACAACATGGCAGCCTTTGCCTGTGGAACCGATGTCTGCTCCTCCCACAGGCGGGCTGAAACAGCTCCGGCTCGTCAGTAGCTTCCTAACAGCTTTACTTCCCCCACTGATCCTCTCGTCTAGTCCTCTATGAAGAAGAGATCTTCCACATTGTCTTCCCATTCGTCGAGCATTGTATCTAGCATTTTGTCTTGTGAGTTCCCCATTCATTAGTCACCCTCCGACATTGACAAATATCATCCAACAGTAGACCGTATATTCAACTCATCTACACCGCAATCTCCTAGTGTATCATCTACTACTTCGTTTTCACGTAATTCATCGGTGTGTCAGTTGATTTCCCCGTGGTGCTGATTAGTTGACTGGTGGTAGTTTTCGTCATCATGTGAACGAATACCCGAGCAAATACACCATACCCCTAAGCGCAGCAGCTCCAACTCTCCCATCCTGCAAGCCGCCGATAATGCTTGCTCTGCGTCGCATTCTTCTTCGACTCATCGCGATTCACGATCCGTTTCTGCTCCCATTCAACAGCCAAAGTCTTGGCGTTTATCGCATTATCGACCAGGTTCTCGAAATTACACTCCAGCTGATACTACCCATCGTTTTTCTAGGAGGACTTCGGTGTTAAGTCTTTCTTGCGTTGTGGACGAGGAACAGGAGAATGACGGGCATGATGGGCATGATTCTACCATATCATTTCCTATCCAATCTAGACACGAAGATGATTGGACGTGTCCTGCTTCGGTTCTCGCAGCGCCAACTCATGCCATCGCTACACCGAAGCCTAACCTACTTTTCGCCATTGCTAGTGATAATGTGGAGCAAGTACGCCAAGTCCTTGAGAGTGGCGAGGCAGGTCCAAACGATTCCGTTGGACCCCAATCCGCCCTGGCGTTCACACTTACTAACGACAAGCTCGCGCACAAACAAGAGATTGTTAAAGCGCTGCTTGCATATGGTGCGAACCCCTCAGCATTGCAGAATCCAACCTTGAACCCTGCGCCACGCAAAGAGGGATGTGATGAACCAAGTACCCCGCCTCCCGAGACCACAATGGACGGAATGGATCCTGCCACAAGGTAATTTAGATCTATTATTTCGCTTCCTGGCTCATTCGCTTGTTATGCATAGATACTTCGTTGCCCGGGCCGATGCAGCTCATACTCGCCAGACTTCACAGCTAATCTACCGCTCGTTCTTTCGCCCTCTGACGCGGGTTCGATACGATGTCATTGGGCAAGACTGGGCCTTGGAGCAATTGTTCCGCGTTCTTGGCATGCATTCCCAGAAGCTGGCCGTGGCTCCTATCGTGGTTTTACTGTGTGGTGCGTGGCTCCATTTGTCCAGCATTTGAAGCCGTATGAATTCCAGCACAGGCCCGAGCGGTCACGGAAAGAGCTTGCTGGCACGGAAATGTACGTCTGTTTCCATCACGTAGGGTTTGGCATCTGACATTGTTGGATAGTTGGATCTCTGCTTGATGTCCCCACGCACACTGTAAATATGACTACTCTCCGATCCGCTCATGACATCTGGCAGTCGTATTCTATGAGTCCATATGAGGTAAGTTAGACCATCCACCACACCGACACCTGGTAGCGAACGGCTTTGCAGGAACCCTCTTCGTGTACTCTCGCAGAATTTTTGAATGAGAATGAGGGGAAGAGATGTGTAGTTGTCTTGGACGTGAGTCTCTTACATCGATAGGTTAGACAGGCTCTCACGAAGTATGCCAGGAAATTGAGAAAGCCGAAGATCAGAAGGCGCTCTGGTCTCTCCTTATGCCATGGGAACTGGGTTCGTTTTGAACGTTGAGTTCCATGTGGTCCTGCTGATAGCCTAGTAGGCCGATGTTCCCTGGAGGCCGGAAAGCGTCACGTCGATGTACGCAATGTCATTTGGCTAGGCACGTCAAACGTTGGCCATGAGTTGGTCTTTGAATACCACGAGAATCGTGCGGAACCAGACGAGCGAATGTGCCGGGAGGAGTACCTTGAGCTTACGGGTATGTTGCGACCCCATGTCTCGCACTGCCTTGGGGTAAGGCCGTTATCTGTCGTCGGAAAACCTGTCTCATGCTCCCTCAACAGCCTTCATTGGTTTCTCGTGTCACTGCAGTCCTTCCCTTTGTACCCTTCACGCTGGATGAGAAGAAGGCTATTGCTGCGGAGGCCGTATATGCACTCTCGGGGGGTGTTTCCAGGATGTTGTCTCCTCAAGATGTAGAGTTTATGGTCGTGAAGGCTCTACCGAGCTACCACCCCAGCGAAGGAGCACGGTCGTTGCACAGAGCCATATCGAATATCCTGGTCGACTTGGTCTAGCATCCGCCATCAGATCTCTGTTGCATAGGCACTGTCGACATCATTAGGTCATGTAATTATTGCGCCATCTATGCACAGGTTCAATCCAACATATGCACCATCGAATCCTTTTGAGATGTTCTCGCGAGAATCCGGCAACTCGTACCGGGCAAACATATGATTCGTTCGTCCATGCTTTTGAGTGCTTTTCCCAGGCTTGTTGCTCACTCTGCGTGTAGTTGAAGCTGCAGGACCCTTTTAAATTACAGGTAAAAAAAAGTTCAAAGTTCACAGCACATCCTCACACCTATGTCGTCTCCATCACAGTCACTATGGTGCACCACTGCTTAATCTCCGAGCCCTCTATCCTCACCTTCCCACGTCGCCCTTCCGTTGCTAGGGGTAATGGCGCCCTCTCAGGACCTACATAGGCTCGACCTGAGTCTTATGAGGTCTAACTTCTTTTGCCGCTGTCCTGGACGGACACCCCGTTCGTTAACCCAAACACTTTGCTCCAGCTAGCGCGTTCCCTCCGTTCATGAGTTCTTACGTTCTGGCTGGTCCAGAGACCGCACTCACTCCACAGACTGAGTCGCGGCCTGTCGCGTCTCCGACACTTAGCCCTCAATCAAGCCCGAGCAGCACGGGCATTTCACCCGCCTCGACCGCTTCGATCGCTGTCTTTCTGTCACTATTATTGCTGGCCATCCTAAGTACGTTTGGTCAGATTCACTTCTCAGAGAGGATTGGGTTAACCCACGCTGCACGATGAAGCGGCCGCTTTCTGCTGGATACGAAGACGACGGACAACCTCAAAGGTGTCAGATGAACAACCGTTGGAAACTGCGCCGGTACACGACGTCGAGGCTCTGGCTGCGACCCGCCCGGTCGTCCCTGCCATCCCTCTACCGGATGTGCGCTGGACACCCCAGATTCGCTCAATCAGTGGCCCTGCGCCGGATGAGGATTCGGACAGAAAGTCTCCAGCCCTGCACTCCAGGCGTGCACGATCCCCTCCCCCGTCCAATGTCATTAAGCCTCGCAACCTGTTTCCGGATCCCCACCCTAAATCTGCACCGGCGCGTGCGTTGTCGTTTTCGCAAAACGAAGCTTCCTACTCGGAAAAATGTTGGAGAGAGGAACTAGACCCCCCGGTGACACCTCAGGCTCTTGCGGTGAGCGGTATGCAAACCCGGTCTTTGGGGAGACCAGGGCTAGGGTCAAAGGGCTAGTGGTGACATTGTGAATTGCAATTTATGGTATTCTTCGGTTCGTTTCACGATGCAAGCCACGTTGGGCGCGGCTCTTCGTTTGCTTTGTGCTGGTGCGTCTTTTCCGCGAGGCCTGGTGCTCGCGATCTTATTTCACAACAGCTGGCTAGGGTATGGCTGGTGGCCAAATGTTCACTCCAATTATTATCGGCATTTCAATGTGTGGTTAACTTATTTGAGTATAGTAGCCGTCACTTGTCGGGGCTTATCGGGAATGATGAACGTGAATCGTCGTCTCCCAATATAGAATAACGTATTTGTTGCGTATGCTACTATGTAGGATGTGTATCGAGGTGGTTCTGCTTCTATTCCTCTTGGAACTGTGCTTTCCGCCGGAATTTCGCCTGGTCTCGCAGCCACTAGAAGGTGTGTTAGAAGGGAAACTGGCGAAGAATATTGAGACACGTACTTGGCGGTATTGGTTCAGCGAGCCGATTTTCTCTCCTGATAGTTAAAAAATGGTTCAGAGAGGGTCTAATACGGAGGGTTGGTGGCTCTATACCATAGTAGTCCGGCACAGGGTTGTTGGCACTTTGTGCCCTAGGGTCAACACGATTTTTAACTATATGTCTGTAGAATTCACGGTCCTTTGCTTCTATAAGGGTGAGGGTACGGCGATGGGTCATTCTCCAGCAAGTTGAACCGATTGAGGGGCCCAGAAGGTATCCGAGACCTTGCAAACGCTGAAGATGAGGTCACGATGGTCATTGAACTGACTTACCTGTGCACACCATTGTACAAGCCCCATAGAAGAACATGGGTTCAATTCCCTGATGCATGAACCGTCAGCACCACATTAAACGCGTGCCGTGAAGTTGGGGGTTCACCATGATCGGTTTGGTCGCGTCCGTCTCTAGAGATCCAAAGTACGCGGCCCCACCCACCAGTCCGAGAAGAGAGGAAGGGATGGTCAAGGCCTGAGTAAGAGGGCATCAACACGTAGCAATCCCGGGGAAAGTACAAGCAGTATACCGTCTCCCATCTGCGCTTCCCGCGCCGAATCTCGAGGTATTCCGGCCATGTTATTATGTCTTTGGAGGATTCAGAGACACTGCTGGAATTTTGCCGAATAAAGGGGGCCTTCTTTGGTGTGAGTCTAGTTGTCGCCGAAATGCGAATTCTGGGACCATGCGAACGGTTTAACAAAGACGCCATGAAGCTCGAGGTTGAAGCTATAATATAAACCTCAGAAAGGTCAACAGTATGCCAGAAAAAGAAATCATTTCGCACGACTATTGATTGACACGGCCCGGGACAAATTGGAAGTGTCAATTGCGATCATTGCCAGACGCGTCCTCCTTCGAAGGAACCCATGCAGGCCCGCGACGGAACACAACGCCCACTATCATCCACGCACTGTCTGTTTTGCATTGATAGGTTACCTGTCGTCCCGGCGCGAGACACCGACGACGCGTTCTCGTTGAGCCACCTGCTTCCCGCAGGAACGATAGCTGTTGCTGTCCATGATGGCGAATCACCGTGTCCCACCGCATCCTACAACCGTGATTGGCATTTACTTCCCGTGCGAAAACCAGGGGACACACTTTTTCGAGAATTGGCATTTCTGATCAAGCATCTGTTTCTCCGGGCAACCTGCAGGCTTGGCGCCAGTGGACACATAATCTTCATCAGACTTTATCTAATCCCTAATGACCTACCGGGTGTCCATGGACGATTACTTCGTCGCCCCGAAGCTGTGGTCAGGGAAGGTCAACGTTATATGCATCGCATTGTGCCACTAATTGAGCAAAACGATGGCTTGTGGGATGCAGATGAGGCTTGTCTCAATGCTCCACAAAAGCATTTCTTGTCCAGCCACGTGGTTTGTAGATTTTTATTCCTTTGATGTCGGTGTTTAATCATTGTCAACAGGATAACCGCACGATGGCTGAAATTTATAGTGGTCTACCTTCTCCGGTACTAAACCCACCAACAAATGAGAGTACGACACTCTCCCACCGTATCGCATCTGGGGCTGTAATTCGGGGCCTAAGAACAACTTTATATGGCTATCAGCGGCACTCGGTTGCTGTCATGCTCCACAAGGAATCAAGTACTAGCCCTGTTCCGGATCCACTGCACATCCCTGTCTCATGCATGTCAGGTACTCACTGTTATATTCAGCCATCAACCATGTCTGTGTTGCGAGAGTGGCCTATGTTTTCTTCGTCCCGGGGGGGTATACTCTGTGAAGAGTTGGGTACGTCCGAGTCAAGTGTAGAAGCCTGTAACTTAGTTCTGCATTAGGAACGGGAAAGACGGTCATGATAATTGCTCTTGTCCTCGCAACTGCCAGCCAACTCCCGGACCCAGAGGAGTCCTGGGCCGATGGGCGACTAGTGATGACGCCCTTGGCTTATCGTCACTTCCCTTCTGCGGAGTATGCCCTCGCATGGGATAGAGCTGGTTCGGGCTGGAGGGGTATTCAACAAGTACCATCCCTCGTTGAACTTCTTGTGCACTATTTTTCTTTGTTCAAAGCCACTACAGGCCGCCCAGTATTTGCAGATGAACTCGAAGCCAGCCATCTGTGGCCATTTATACGAGCGAACAACCCCTTTTATCACCACTATAATACCGCGATCGCTGCGGAACCACCGGAAAGGTCACGCCGCCGGAATGCGCCCAATCTGTGTCCTCGAACCATGTATCTCTCCTCAGCTACCTTAGTGATTGTCCCCTTGACCTTGTTGGGTCAGTGGAAGGCTGAGATTGACAAGCACTGTCATGACTGTGTTCGGTATCTCATTGTCCGTCCTTCCGTGGATCTCCCTGATGCTAGAAAACTTGCGTCAGATTATGAGGTAAGTGGATGCATAATGGCTTCGGGTTTAAATACTTGGCTAATAATTCCTTCTCAGCTGATTGTCATGAGTGGTACCCGTATGTAGGACGTATGATTCCCGGTGCAGAGGCTAATAATCAGCAGGTTTTCGCACAGAGTCCAAGAAGAACAAGGTGGAAAAGCTCTATGACCTCAAATCTTGTACTTGCCCATGCTTGGCGGGATCCCGAGTTCCAGATTGTAACTGTCCTGGAGATCCTGAGGTCACTCCTCTCTTGCAGGTACGGTGGAAGAGGTTGGTTATTGATGAGGGTCATATTGCTGGCAACATGGCAGCCACCATCAACTATTTTGTTCGGCAATTAAGTATCCAACACAAGTGGATTGTCACTGGCACACCTACATCCAACATACTTGGTCTCAGCTTAGGTCGTACAAGTGATGACCAGGAATCCGACCATTATGTTGACTCGGTTGAGTCTGTCCTCGATTACCCTAGATCTGGCTCTCCTACGGCCACATCTCCTAGTCAGGATGATGGGTGCTACATTCGAATCTGGGGCGGTTATGATAGTCTCAACCTACGCAAACTGGGTACCATGATTGGAGATTTCCTTGCTGTTCCTCGGTTTCATGCTGATTCGAAGATCTTCTCGGTTCATGTTTCAACACCACTATGCGATCGACGTGGACCACGACCTGGCACTATCGATGTTCTCAGCCAGGTAATGCAAATGGTGATGGTCCGTCATAGGTAAGTCAAGGAATGTACCATCGCCCACACGCGCTTACCTCAGCCCGCAAGAATCGAGGATGTGGAAAATGATGTTTTGTTGCCCCCGATGAAACATGACGTGGTTTACATGGATTTGGACAATTACGCTCTGAGGTCGTACAATGCGATGCAAGCCGCTCTCGCAATCAACGCTATCGATTCACAGCGAGAAGGTAGGGTAGGTCGGCTTAGATTGGTATTGTGTTGTTCTGTTGCTCAGTTCGTCTCAGCATTACCTTTTCCACCCAAGTGTACGTCATATCACAGCATTCTCTCTATGTGAAACAGTACTCTCACCTACCTTCATCCGAGCCAGAGTGTCAAGGAACTACAGACGACTATAAACAATTCGTCTCAGTAAGCCACTGGGCAATTTTCGCAACTTATCTCGCAATTTCTGAGGTTACCATCTCTAGGAGTCTCTTCTGGTCGTCTTCAGATATCTTGTACAACGTCGACGAGATTTGCCGTTTAGCGGATGAATACATGAAGCGCGCAGCCCATCGGGAGCCTGGTCGGGAGGCAAGCCCCGAAGACTTAGACCTCCTACGCCAAGCACTCGAACATGCGTACGGATTATCTTCGCCGCATTGACGTCCGACTGACTTGGCCATGCAGAGCTACCGCTGCCAGCGACGACATGTGGAGAGCGATGCAGCCTTATCCGGACGTCCCATTCAAGGTATCTGGACTTGACCCAGCCGTCGCTGAAGCGTGGACGCGAACTGGGCTGTGTAGCGGTCGTCGAATGATTGACGTCATGCACTCAGACCGGCTGGTGAATCTGCGTTTGCTTGTGCGCAAGAAGCCTCTCATCTCGAGAGACGCGCTGGTTGACGAGGGCAACATCCTCGATAGGAATGAAAAAAGGGCGATGGCTTCGAGACCTATCGGCTCACGTGAAGTAAAGCGTGGTGCGAACCGAGCGAAGGAAATTGCCAAAGAGGTGCATGAGACCATTGAGGTTCTGAAGAAACGTGTTGAAGAGATGTACGCATCTGCCGATGAGCCTGAAGACCCTCAGGACGGGGACAGGATTACTTCTACCGAAGCAGCTGTAGCTCGCATGACAATATCTTCACCTTTGTCTGGGGTGAGAGTTGGACCCTCGCTGTCAACTAAACTTAATTATATCCTTTCCGAGGTATGTCTTCGTATGAAGCGTACGTGTACTGATGACATGGATCACGTACTGCATACCTACAGGTCCAGCAATACTCTGCAAAAGAAAAGTTCCTTATCTTTTCCAACTCTCTCCTTACACTCTTTCAAATTGGTGAGGCCTTGTCACTCTTTGAAGTCAAGCATCTACGGTACACAAATGAGGAACAATACCTGCTCAGGGAGCAGTGTATCACAACATTTGAGACTTCAGATGTGTACAGAATACTCCTAATGGATTTGAAGCTTGGTGCACGTGGCCTGTCAGTTTATACAATGAATGTGCAACCTTAGGACTGATATCTTTGTAGGAACTTGATATCAGCCTCCCGGGTCATATTCTGTGAGCCCGTCTGGCATCCTGATGTTGAGGCACAGGCCATCAAGGTTCGAAACATTCCTGGTACATTTCAATCGTAGTCTAATTTACCTTCCAAGCGCGTCCATCGTATAGGTCAAACAAGACCAGTCACTGGTCAATTCTTTCACTCTCGAGAGTATTCATTGCTTACGCGTTATTAGTAAAAACCCTGGTCATCCGCTCCACAGCTGAAGAAACCATGATCGCCCGGAGGCAATATCTGAGAAGTAGTGACAAGGTTCCAACCATGGCGACTGAAAGTGGCATGCGAGACTACCTAATGGTAATATGTAACCCTTTCTCTCATCTGTTGTCATCTAATACGAGAGTAGCATCCCCGCTTCCTGAGGGAGTCCGCCGCAAGTGATCTGATGAGTGTGGTCTTATCCTTCGATGACAATCAGGTGGCGTCAGTCAATATGCGATCCAATTCGTCCGAGGGTGTGGAAGGTTCAAGCAGGGTTGACGTTGTCTCACATATCCCTATGTATGTGTCTGAAAGTCGGGGTGGGGACGTGACAGCACGCAAGAGAGTGAGATTTGAGGAATGACCATGTTACCGCTTTTGCACTTACACATGCCTGTGATTAATGTTTAATGCTTGCTTCGAGGTCATGTGATCGACGCGTTGTTCACGCGCAAGACGCGGTCGGGTTGTTCGGGTCGCTAAGCATCTCTATCTTGGCCAGCATTATAGGATCGGCGATGCTCGCAATTATCACACACAGTGGCATCAGTCTCATCGACCCAGCAAGTTTCAAGATTTCGTCGGGCTCATTCCCTATTTCCAGTTCTTTGGAATGCTCCACGAGTGCCTGGTCTATAGACAACTCCCAACTCTACCTGGCCAATTCCTCGTCTATCAAAAGATATACGCCATCGGAATGTCTCCTAGAAGAACTTTACTGTGGACCCGATGCCGTGACATGCCTGGCAATGAATGACAAGAACACCATACTTTTCTTTGCGGCCGCTAACAAGGTGTGGTCACTAGACTTCACTCACTCAGCTGGAAAGGTCCTATCCTCTCTGGAGCCTCACAAGAACACTGTAACAAGGATCTCGATGTCCAACGATAGCACTTTGCTGGCGTCCGTGTCAGCTGATGTGGTCTTTATACATAACTTGACGCTTTCGTCGCACACTCAGTTGAGGGGCCTTCCGGACAGGAAGCCTGTCACTTGTTGCTTTTTCCACCAACATTCCTGGAGGCTTCTATTAAGCGTTGGGCGGGATATTGTTGTCTATGATTCGATGCGACCATCTAGCCCACTCAAGACCATTCGTATCCCTGGAGGTGGGGACGTCGTGAGTGTATCAGCCAGCCCGTTTAGCAAAACCCTCGTCGCTGCTGTCACATCCAACGGCGATGTAGCGCTTGTCGATCTAGACAAAGATAACGGGTATGTGATTCCTCGAGACCAACACCTTTCTGTTGACTTATTCGGCCAGGATACTGAAAACCGTCAATGTGAAGACACCTCTTACTTGTTGCGCCTTCACCGCGGAAGGCGCAGCCATATACCTGGGCACTGAAGATGGTAAACTCCTGATCCTCGATTTGAGGTCGCTGGAAAAAGAGCCAAAGTCGTTTACCATTGGTGATGGCGGTGCTCCCATCAAGGCAATTAATGTCCAGGTAAGCATTTCATTTCGTGTGGACCACAACCAATCATTTACATTTGCAGGGGAAGCCCAAGTCTCATCTTCCCGACACCGTTCGCATGAAGGCCAAGTCAAGGTCAGCAGCAGTTGTAAGGTCGTCTCCACGGCGTTCCGTGTCTCCAACACGAACGACATCCACTAGTCCAGGGGTTAAGCCTCCAGCGCGTGCCACGATTGCGTCAAAGATTCGTGGAGGAGGTGGGGTTACACCCAAGAAGAAGCTTCTTTCTCCAGTGCGAACCCCACTATCCGAGACCCAAAACCTGGGGCTAGATACACAGCTAGCACCTTCGCATTCTCGTATGCAAAATCCCTCTTTGTCGTTCTACATAGCACCTAACATTGATTCGTAGCAACACTATCTCGTCGCGTAAAGGCCCTGAAACTTCAGAGAAGCGAGGAGCAAACCCACGAAAGCCAGACTCGGCCGCCTTCGCTTGCCTCCCGTGGGTTGACCGAGCCAGCAAATGCAAGGCGATGTATCAAGCCCAACTCGCCCCACAAGATGGGACAAGGTATCGAACGTCTAGGACTCGGATCTGCACCGGAGTCTATTTCTGGGCATCTGGCAGCAATGCGAGTTCGGTCAGGCCCCCTGTTGAATGGCTGCTCTAGAGACGAAAGCGATCGACCGAAAGCTACTACACGTCGAATTATTTCCGAGTCTGTTGAGAGCGCACCTGTTGGACCAAGGCCCAAGTCCATTTCAACCAGCTCTGGTCAAAATAAAGTATCATCCTCGAAGGCTGTCAACGGAGATGTGCGCATGCAACAAATACAAGAACGACGGTCAGCCACGCCAGACAACAGTGACGATCGCCTTGACTTGTCCGATCCCGAGTTACCACGCGAACCCTTGACGCCCGTCCCATTGGGGAAAAATGTGGCGAAGGCTCCATTGGCGAGTGCGACTGGTGGGAGTGCCGGTGCACTTGGGCTTACTAGTCCGGAGGTCGCAAAATGGGCCAAAGGAGAGAGCCAGAAAGGGAAGGGGAAAGAAAAGGTGGTTGAAGTGAAGAAGACCAGGTTTGCGCAGCATCCAGATATCAAAGAGTCATCTGGAGGGAGCGACGAATTGGAAGAGGAAGGTAGCTCCGAGATTCCTGTAGACGAGCGACGGAATGAAGAACGAGAACAAGAGCTTTCTTTGCAGGTGTCGCCACGTCGCCCAACTGCTCCGCCAACCTGGCTCCAATCACCACACCGCACATCGGCTGCGAATCTGAACATGAATACGGCTGCACAGGATTTCCTGCGGGGTATTGTTCATGACGTCATGTACGACTTCCAGCGCGAGACCAAGGCAGAGATGATGGGTTTACATTTGGACCTCGTCCGGATGGGTAGAGGGTGGAAGCAGGAGCTCAGAGAAATAATGGAAGAACGGAATGGGGAGATTCGGGAGTTGAAGGCGGAGAACAGGCGGTTGAGAGAGGAGAACGAGAGACTACGAAGAGGTTGCTGATCGTGCAATTCATGTATATTTATGATCTGTTACGGTCACGTGATCGCGACGCACATACGTCTAACTTGGGTGGGGATACCTCCCAGTCGTTGTCACCATGTTGGATTCTTCATCTGCAGTCTCGGTCAACGCGCTTGTGTTCTCAGGTGGTGAAGTCTGGAGCGAAGACGAGCCAGACGCGCAGACAAACGCAATCCTGCAGACGCTCGCTCAATCGGTGCCAGGACCATCGAGCAATAAACCAAACGAGTCGGGTCGATCAGACGGAGGGCAGAATGTCAGCGCATACGTACGCGTGTTTGAAGGTGCTCCTTATTTTTCTCGTGATTCTGTGGGTCAGACTCATATAGATACACTCAGATATGATCAGTACCGTGATCAAGGAGGAGACACATCTGCTCAACGATGAAGAATTCGCGCTCCTGACAGTTTTTGCCCATCTCTCCTGTACGCTAATCCATCTCCTGCTCCGACAAATCCTTCTCACTTGAGAAAGATAACGCGCGGTTCCTCATGGTGAAGTTGCTGCTGAGAAAGCAAGAAACGTGGCATCGTCTTGATACTTTGAAGTATGAAGGTGAACTTGGCTCTGTTTCAGCCATAGTAGAAGCAATCAACGAATTGTGCCAAATGGGACCCGAAACATCGGCTGTCGTCAAGAAGGAAGGGCCAGAAGAACAGGGGATCGTCGACTCTAAGATGGACGAGAGTGTCGCGAATCCCCAACAAGAGCAAGACAAGCCAGCGTCGGTAGATGGAGGAGCTCCGGAGCTCTCGTCGGAGAATAGACCTCCCGCATTGGCTAGGAACGAACGAGAAATGGATTTGAAGAGTCTGCTAGAGTGCTTGAGAGTGGACGAACTCAAGGCTGTCGCTAAACAGTTTAAACTCAGGATAAACCAGAAGGTAAGTCTCACCTTGCCAAGCGATGTCCAACTGAGTGTATCCCTTGCAGAAAGACGACCTCATCACAGATCTCCTTGGTGCATCATCCTCACAGTCAACATTAACGGGCTTTGCCCGCAGGGACGGTGTCACACAATCCAAAAGTTGTAGTTACCACCAAACAAGACTGCCATTTAATAAGCTGAGGCCTCAACAAGATAGACTCAAAGAGATTGTCCTCCGCCACATAGGTATGTACCCCAGGGTTAGAGTGTCTGTGACTCATCCTATTCCCAAGTCAAATGTGTACGAGTCGATGAAGAGTTTTTTGGTGTGATACATCGAGTAAACCTCGTGTACTTCCGCATGTGAGTTGCCACCACTCAATTCGTGTGACACACATTCATTTGTTCCTTCCAGAACCCAATATACTCCTGGCATACTCGTGGCAGCGCTTTTAACCCGCTTCGGTAAACGAGCCTACCCTGGGTACAAGTATGAACGCACTAGGAATGTTTGGCCCTCTCGCCAAGCACTCCTTGACTATGAAGAAGTGCTTATCCTCGAAGGACGTGTGGACACGCTACTTGCTGGCAATGTTCCCATTTGGGGCGGTAGAGCGGCTGGGAGCAGAACTCCTGCCCCCCGGTTCTTACCAACACCCGTTACCCCCGGAAATGCAAACGGTAGCAGAGAGAGGGAGAATCTTGGAGATGAAGACGCGATACCCGACATTAAGCCCGATAGTATTCGCGTGCGGGCCGCGCGCATGGTAAAGGACATTTTTGAGCGAGTGTATCCTCGCTGGCAGGATCTCGTGAAGACCAACGGCGAAGAGGATGGCCGAGCAAACGGATTAGAGCGATTCCATCATGGTTTGTTTAATTGATGGTCGCTTTCTTTTTCATAACTGAATATTTCTCGCAGGACATGTTCTCACACGAATTATCTGCAAGGGTAGTGCTGCACTTGGCATCCTTGGGGAGTACGAACGAGAGCTAGATGTTTTGGAAGCCCTTCTAGCACAGAAGAGATGGCGAAGAGGACAACGTGGGAAGTGGTATGAACGGCGAGCACTAATTCTCTCGACCCATTTTCCAAAGGACGAGGAGACCATGGAACGAGCGTTGGACGCGGTTATGGAGGCTCTTAGAGATCCCGACACACGTATCGGTAAGATTTGCAACGTGGATAGATTCTCGAGTGCTAAAAGTGCTCAGTCTGCCGGCCGAAGCTTCAAAGGCGTCTCGGGAAGCTAGAAGGCAAACTAAAGATACCTGTCAAAGAGCGACATACTTGTGATGGCGTCCTCATGAATGCCGATGACGTAATATTTGAAGCCGTCCGTCTCAGACATCGAGCAGCTAGCCTGAAGCTCGATCAGACAGGCAGGTGCATCAACGCCAATGGAACACAGCGAGGAAACCAGGATATCAAACGCTATTATTCGCCTGTGACTATCTCAGTGAAAGCCGAGCACAGCTCGGGTGTGGCATCCCCTTGCCGCGAATCATCGGTAAGGCTACTAGATCGATAATGTACTTGGAAGAGTTCCTCATTTGGCACAGTCATATGTATCGAAAGGAAAAAGTCTCTGGTTGGGTCGAAATGGCGAGGAATTGACTGTTGAAGCACTTGCCCTTCAACGCTACGAGGAACAAGGGTTCAAGGGGTCCGCATCTTTCCTCACGATTTCTCCGCGCTACCTGATCGTTATTCATCCAGCGTCCACTGCGAAACTCGCGTCATCGCCATGTTGTTTGGCCTCCTTTTCTGGGATATCATTTTCGAATCAATTCCTGGTGCATTTGAGACACCTTACCAGACTGCCCCCCTGGATATTGCGGAGGACTCTTTTTATCATTCTCGGAAAGATCTCATGGAAGAGCGGCTCGCTGCTATCGAAGCCGGGAAAAGCCCCGATCTCGTTCGAGCCGTCGATGCTGAGCACAGAGCCAGTGGGACGTGGTGCGTTGGTGTTCAGTGGGACTTGTTCAGTAACGAAGATATCGTCGACATCGTAACGGTAAGTTTGATCCAAATTCCAGATGATCCCATTAGCTTATCCATGAACATTAAATAGTGCATCGGAGGAAAAGCACTCTCTGCCATTTGTCGCGTTCTCTGCGAAGATTACACTTTCGGAACATCCGGTGGCCCAGACCTATTCCTATGGAATACTGAAAGAGGCACTTGCAAGTTCGTGGAGGTCAAGGGTCCTGGAGATACTCTTCAAGAGAACCAACGGGTACGCGTATAGCGTGTGCTATTTACGCGTTACTAATTCCTCGTTAAGGTTTGGATTGACACCCTGCTGAAAGCCCCAGTGGCGGTAGAAATATGTCGCATCGAGAGCGGGGATGAAACCGAAAGGAAGCCGGACGTGAAAACACCCAAGAGC
>QFEI01000226.1:4502-22829 GCA_003316145.1 Neoboletus magnificus | reverse complement strand
AGGGCATCTGTAGAGGCAGCTGGTCATATGACTGATATGAGATGATTAGTGGTCCTGATGGGGTGAGCATCAGGCCATTATGTTGGATTCCACTGGCCACTGGGACTGGAACACTTGGGGTGGCAGTTGGTGATATGTCAAAGAGTGGGCTGCTGGCGGAGGTGAAAAGTGATTGTATGGCATTTGTGCTGAGTGAACAGCTAAGTGGAACTAGGAACCTTGATGTGCCAGTTGGTGTAGTTGATTATGCATCAAAGAGTAGGCTACTGATGGAGGTGGAGAGTGATCATACAGTATCTGTGTTAAGTGAAGCAAGGGGAGTGATGGTATAATGAAAGGGACTGTATGTGGTGGTGGTGGAAGCATAACAGTGAAAATTGCAGGTGGTGGCAGTGGGAGCATAATGGTGGGGGTTGCAGGTGGTGGCAGCAGAAGTATGACAGAAGGAGTTGCTGGGGTTTGGGTCATGTTTGAAGCAGCTGCAGGGGGATTCTTTGCCCCTCATTTCCATGTGCCAGTGTTTTTCTTAGATATGGGCTGACAATCAAATGCTGGATGGACTTGCACATTGCTTGCACTCTTTTCTTGTAAGATCTGAAACATCCAAAGATCTCTAATGAGACTCTAGGCAGACACCAGGAATACTAGATAAGAGGATGAGAGAAGATGAACACTACTGTGCTCAGGAGTGGATCTCAAGGGAAAACCGAAGAGAACTAGACTGGAGTTTATTCATCTAGCTCTCGGGGTTTATATACTATTCTATAATTTGTACATGTTTGTACCTAATCTATAGATACATAGTCATATATAGTCATACCCTGTGCCCTAATGGTCAAGGGTTACCTTCATGAGAGTCTTCTAGATGGAGATTAAACATAGTCTTTGAGGCTATATAAAATGAAAATGAAGGAATGGAAATTAAAAAGAGCTGTGAGGCATAGCCTTGCACAGGATGGAAATGAAAAGGAAGATGTGCATAGCACAGAGATTATTGTGGGAATAATATATCTATATAAGAGAATATTAAGGCACAAGTGTGCATCAGTCTCTAAGGGGGTTGTCTTAGTGTTTAAAGTCAGAGGATGTGAGCCTTGACTGTATGAAGATGAAAGATTGGATTAGATGGTCAGTCACATAACCAGATAAGATAAGATAAGCAAGGAAAAAAAAACGACTAAGTCTTGTAAAGAGCTATAACAGTAACTGGACTATAACAAGATCCCCGTGCTGAAATCCATCTGACCTTGATTGTTACGGTCGCATCCTAATGCATCTAACATTGTTGCTAGTCAACACTAGTTTTTCATTTTTCAATCTTTTTTTCTCTTATCTTATCTTATCGGATCATGTGACCAGATCACTGATCATATCAGATACCCATAGTCAAGTCACGTGACCTCTGACTCTAAACACTGAGATGTTACAACTCTCAGAGACTCATAGATCTTAGATCAGATTTCAAGGATCTAGGTGATCCTGATATAGTTATATATGATCTCACAATCATATCCGTCCTGTGCAAGGCTATGCCTCACAACCCCCTTTAATATCTGTGCAGTGCACACTTCCATTCCATCACAGCCTTGATGACTATGTTATGCTTCTCTTCCATTTTGTCACAGCAACACTGTTACATCATGTATTTCATTACCATTCCTTCTCTTCCATTTCATGGCTATGCTATTTAATCTCCGTTACACAGGTATTTAACCATATATAGAGAGATATCATAGATATGATACAAACATGTACATACATAGAAAGTGTATATAAGATCAGAGGTCCTAGCCTGGTTTGCCAGTCTAGTTCTCTTTGGAGTTTTCCCTCAGAGTTCCACTCAACCCTCCTGAGCAGGAGCATAAAGATAGTCTCTTTCATCATTTCATTCTTGAATTCATCTCACTAGCCTTCATTCACTCAAACTCACCATAGACAGAATCTTTGGGTGTTTCATTGATGTTGCACCTTCTTCTGTCATATTTGTTGTGCTCCCAGGGATTGAACCCTGTCTATGTCAACTGGTGATATACAAGGTGGTGGTTCTTGCAAAGACAGGGGGACTACAGCCTGGATAAACAAGTAGTTGTGGATGGGATAGGTATTAAGGAGGTATTTTGGTGTTGGCTTGTGCTGAATGATATTCTTGGTCTGCTGTGTGTGAAACACCCAAGAAATCTGAAGATAACCTTAGGCAATCAGCTAGTAAACTAGTAGTGGAAGAGGGAACAAATGAACACTAATATCCTCCTGAGTGGATTTCAAGGGGAAAGACCAAGAGAACTAGACTGGAGGACCAGTGCTAGGCTCCTGGGATTTATATATCATTCTATTATTTGTACATGTTTGTATCTAATCTATAGATACATAGTCATAATAAGTCATACTCTATACCCTAATGGTCAGGGATTGTCATTGTGAGTCATGAATGGTAATTAAACATAGTCTTTAAGGCTGTGTGAAATGGAAATAAAGAAGCAGAAATTAAAGTGGGCTGTGAGACATAGCCTTGCACAGGATGGAAATGAAAAGAAGACGTGCATAGCACAGAGATGAATGTGGGAAATAATATATCTATAAGAGGAATAATTAAGGCACCAATGTGTGCATGAGTCTCTGAGGGCATTGCCTTAGTGTTTAAAGTCAAAGGATGTGAACCTTGACTGTAGAAGAATAGATAAAATGAAGATTAGATGATCAGTGAAGTCACGTGATCAGATCAGATAAGATAAGAAGAGGAAAAAAGAAACAACTAAGTCTCGTAGAGACTTGGATGGTAACTGGACCATAACACCTGTAGATTTTTCTTTAGTTGTGAATAGCAGGAGTGGCAAGCCAACTTGTTATGCTTGGCCTGTGGTTAGGAAGCAAATGTAGACCTTCAGTAGGCAGAGAGGGACTTAGCATGTAGGATCAAGGGTTTGAGATCATGTGTTAACAGGGGTAATCCCTCCTGGTTCAATGGACAAGGATGGTTGTCAAGGAGATTCCTAGATGATGGAGACAAGGGATCGCAAAGACTAATAGTCCAAGGTGATAGGTCAAAGATTCTTGGGAACAAGGAGATCTCTCCAAGCGACACTCAGGCTTTTCAGGATTTCAGGATGAGAAGAGGGATTGGATACAGGAAGAAAGGTAAGATCTAGCTTGCATATCATGGTATTGACATTGGGTTTAAGTATGACCCAAGGTAATTTAGGGCAAGTATAGATAAGAATGAAAATGAAATGGAAATAAAACAAGGCAGAGTGAAGAATGTAAACCTGATTATGAAGCAAGTGGAAGATATAAAGAAAGTGGGTAATGACTGGAATGGGGTGAGTAATCAGGTGAAAGGAAAAATAAGTCCATAAATGTTGATAAGGAAATGAAAATATAATATAACTCACCTGGCATGCCTAAAAGTGGATTGATAATGTCGGCAAGATAATGCCCATTGAGAAGAGTAGCTAGTTTCTTCTCCAGCTTCTTTTTTACATTGGACTCATTCTTGGAACCCCCACACTTGTGAAGCATTTTCCCCATCTCAATCAGTGTATGGAGAATGGTTGATGATAGTGTATCTTGGACTCCTGTTGATGAAACTGCTGTCTTGACTTTATCAGTTGTGCTGGGCAATATGGCATTTGCAAGCTGACTCTTGATCCTGTTATGCTCAATCCGTGGTTAGGCAGCAAACATAGACCTTCAATAGGTAGAGGAAGCTCAATGTGTAGGGCCAAGCATTTCAGGTCAAGCATTGACAAGGGGGATTGCTCTTGATATAATGGACGAAGACAGTCATCAAGGGGACTCCTAGACGATGGAGATGAAGGATTGCAAGAGCAGAAGGCTCAGGACAATAGGTTGAGGTTTAGAAGTGAGAAGAACCTTCGAGTGACACTTAAATCTTCCAAGGTCTTGAAGAGAGGAGATTGTATACAAGTATGAAGATAAGATCTAGCTTGTGTTACAGGATATCGATGTTGGGTTTATATATGGCCCAAGGTAGTTTAGGGCAAGGACAAATAGAGATGAGAAAGAAGTGGAAATGAACAGAAGCAGTGTTACATTTGGTCTGGGTAGGATCGAACATAGACCTAGGGAGGCAAGGGGGCGAAGCGACTAAGTGGCGATGGGCAAGAGACTGGACTTATGGGCCAGTATCCGCACTCTGTGTGAGGATTCAAAGGAGGGAGTCTGGACGTGGCAGACTATGGATAAGGTAACCGGACGACGGTCTGGGTCAAGGGTTCGAAGGTAAGTCTGGGCGCGGCGGACTGTAGTCGAGGTATCCGGACGACGGTCCAGATCAAGGGTTCAAGGGAGCGTCCACTCAAAGGTAGGACGAGGACCTTAGAAGCTCAGGGGATTCCGAGTAACAAGGTGTATTGGCTAAGATCTAGGTAGGTCAAAGCTAGGGACATTGAATGTGCTACTGCGGATTTATATACGACTGGAAGGAACCTAAAGGGGAAAGTGGAGCAAGGGAAAAGGGTAGTTATACAGGATGACTGAGGAATGACGTCATGAGGGTGTCGGGGCGAAGGGTTATCCGGAGTCATGCGTAGATGGGAAAAGTACCGAACGGGGTTCCGACAGCTCGGTAAGAAGGTCCGGTGAAATAGAAGTGTGATCTGAGTGATCACCGTGACAAGGTGAAGAGTGAAAGGCGAAAGGAACATGTGATGAATGAAAGGGAAGAACATGCGGGCGAAAGAGAAAAGAAATGGATCGTAACAAGCAGTGTGGAGGATGTAAACTTGATTATGAAGTAAGTGGGAGATATGAAGGGAATGGATGATGGCAAGGATGGGATGAGTAATTGAGTGAAAAGAAAGATAAGTCCATAAAAGTAGCAAAGAGAAAGAAAACGGAAGAAAACGTAACATTATCTCCAGGCTATTCCTGAAGCTCCAAAGAAGGATGAAAGAGTCCTTATTAGAAGTCCCTGTAGGAATATCCCAGCGATTCAGTGACATTTGGATAGGTGGTGTTGTCCCAGACATCATTGCCATAATCAGAGATGGGGTCAGGGAAGGTATGTCATTGTCCCAAGTGACAGTTCTGCCTATTTCCATGAACAGCAGAAGGGTTTCTTCGCGGGCAAGATGGCAGGGGAATGGGGAGTGGTATATATGAACAGGACGATCTGAATCATTGGGAGGAGGAAGAGGATGATGACGACGAAGGGGGTGAGTGGCAGTTGGGGCAGAATTTCTAAGGGTGCCCAGGCACGGATTGGAAACAGGTTGGGCATTCGTAATAATGACAATTGGCCCTCTTGTGGCCAAGGTGGTGGCATTTGAAGCATGCCTTGTGATAGTGGGAATGGGAGGAGATGAGGGAGACATTGGTATATTCCCTATTGAGGGTGCCTAGAGTGCAAACCTCATGACGAAGTTCGGCTCATTGGAAAGTGAGGTCCTTGTCCAAGTTGAGAGGAGAGGAGAAAGCAGAAGGGGGAGTTAGGGGATGAGGTGGTGCAGTGGCGAACAAGTCTTGGAGGTAGTGGTCGATGTTGTCGAGGAAGGGGGGCATGTTGAGTTGTCCTAAGGCTGTCATGACATTCCCTTCGATGTTCTGGTAGACTTCTCTAAGGAGGTTGATGTTACAGTTGTTACGCTTGGTCCAGGTAGGGTCGAGCATAGACTTAGAGGGACAAGGTGACGAGGCGAAGGACTAGGGACTGGGCTTATAGTCAGCTATCTGTACACTGTGTATGGATTCACGGGTGTAGGTCCGGACGCGGCGGACTATCGATAGTATAACCAGACAACGGTCTAGGTTGAGGATTCAGAGGTTCGAAGTAAATCCGGGCGCAGTGGATTTGTTGACAAGGTATTCAGACAGAGGTCCAATCACAGGGGTTCGAGGGAGCGTCCACTCAGAGGTAGGACGAGGACCTTAGAAGCCAGGGGATTCCGAGTAACTGAGTGTATTGCTAAGATTTAAGTAGGTCAAAGCTAGAGACACAGAGTGCACTACATCGGATTTATATATCGTATGTGGAACCTTGGTTAGGAAGGTGGAGCTGGGGTTGAGGGTAGTAATACAGGATGACAGCGGAATGACATTGCGGGAGCGTCAGGGCGAAGGGTTACCCGAAGTCATGCATAGATGGGGAATCTACCAGACGGGGTTCCGACAGCTCGGTAGAGAGAGTCAGGTGAACAGCAAACAGGAAGTGTGACTGACATAAATGTGACTGACTGAAGGAAAGAACATGTGACTGACAAAGGGAAGGAGCAAGTGACCAACAAGGGAAAAGATGTGACTGACAAAAGAAAAAGAGTTATAACAACAGTCCTGCATCACAAGATCTTTGCAAGACTTAGTCGTTTTCTTTTTCTCTTCTTATCTTATCTTATCTTATCTTATCTGGTCACATGACTGACCATCTAATCTAATCCTTCATCTTATCTATCTCTTTCACCTTCACACAGTCAAGACTCATGTTCTCTGACTTTAAACACTGAGTCCTCACACTCAGAGACTGAAGCACATCTTGTGCCTGAATTATTCCCTTATAGACATATTGTCCCCACGATTATTTCCATGCTGTGCACATCTTCTTTTCATTTCCGTCCTGTGCAAGGCTATGCCTCACAGCCCTTTTAATTTCTGTTTCTTCTCTTCCATTCCACATAGCCTCGAAGGCTATGTTTAATCTCCATTCAGAAAACTCTTATGAAGGCAACCCCTGACTGTTAGGGCACAGGGTATGACCATATACGAATACGTATCTATAGATTAGGTACAATCATGTACAAACACTAGAGTAGTCTATAAACCCAAGGGCTAGATAGATAACCTTCAATCAAGTTCTCTTGGTATTCTCCCCTTGAGTTCCACTCCTGAGTACTTGAGGTGCTCTTTTCTACACTTCTCTCTAGTACCCCTGGTGATTGCCTAGAGTTGTTCATTAGAACTTCTTGGGTATTTCAACTTGAGGTGCTTTTTCATACACTTCTTCCTAGTACCTGTTACGTTTCTTTCCTCTCCTCTCTTTTTTGATACACTTTAACGGACTTACTTTCTTTTTCACTTGATTACTCACCCCATTCTCGTCATCATCCGTTCCCCTCGTACCCTCCACTTGCTTCATAATCGAGTTTACATCCTCCACACTGCCTCATATTCATTTCCGCTTCATTATCTCTCATGTATTCATGCCTACCCTAAACCACTTCAAGTAGTACTTAAACTCGACGTTGATACCATGTACCACAAGCTAGATTTTACCTTTCTTCCTGTATACAACTTCTCTCGAATCTTTGAGACACTTGAACGTCACTCGACACCCTCCTCGCTCTTGATCCCTCTTGATTATCGCCTTGGGACTTCTTTCCCCTGTGATCCCTCATCCCCATCATCCAAGGAATCTCCTTGACAACCGTCCTTGTCCGTCGCACCCAGAGGAGTCTCCCCCTTGTCGACGTTCGACCCAGAACCCTTGACCCTACTCGTTGAGCCTATCTTCCGTCTATTGAAGGTCTACGTTTGCAGCCTAACCACGGACCGAGCGTAACAGTACCCCTAGTGATTGCCAGGAGTTGTCCATAAGGATTTCTTGGGTGTTTCACTAGAACTAGACTCTACTTTTACTCTACCCAATCACCCCTTCATCAGACGATCCAGCAAGTTTGTAGACTAGTCAGTTATTATCACAAGAGTGTGCTAACAGGTGGCACCAGTGCCGATCTCCTTCCACAGGTCTCTCTGCCCTTTCCCAAGCCCTTCCCATCCGTTGGAGTTAGTACATCTAGACCATCTATACATAGCCACTAGAGTCTGTACAGGCCAGCTGTTACCATCAGAGGAAGAGTGGATACCAGAAGAGCAGGAGCAGGCAGCTGAGAAAGCTCAGAGCCCAGAGCATGGAGAGGAACCCCTTGCGCCCTTGGAGGAATTCTTGAGAGCGTTAGAAGAAGAACTCAATCCCTTGCATCTAGACTGCACACAGGATTCAGACAGCAACTATCTCTTTGCCAAGATACTGTCTCAGTTAATTGCTTATGTCTTGAGACTAGGTGATGTTCCAGAACTTCCAGACATACCATGACTGAGTCAGGAGTCAGTGCTCCCAGACTACGAAGAAGAGATAGACCCAAACGACTTAGTTCCCAGTCCTATTCAATACAATGGGATGCCACTCGCAGAGAGATTACCATGGTTAATAGTGGAGGCCACAAAGAGAGAGCAAAACAGCCGCAAGAGATGCAGAGAGACCACCCCAATCAAAAAGGAAGGATCCATCAAGTTACAGCTCGAATTCAAGAGAGAGAGTTCCAGCCCAGATATCTCCCCTCCCAGAAAGCGAATCCAGAAACAGTACTGCTGGTGTATCGCATGGAGGAACGGAGATGAGGTGGACTTTTTGTTTGAAGGTCCTTACACTACAAAGACACTTTAATTCCACGCTTCTTTAAAGAAGCCTAGTCACTACCTCTACATACCTCCTCCCCCTTTTTCAAAAAAACTTTATAATATCATGTTGAACCTTCCTCCCAACCTTGCAGCACCCCTGACTGAAGCTTCAGGATCAGCAGGAGTATGGGGGCAACTAGCCACCCAACTTTGTATTTATATGGAGTACCAAGAAACTCAGCTGATAAACGCAAGAGCTCTCAATGACAAGTTGGTGAACAATCTAGAAGAGCTAGAGAAAAAAGTGGATGCCATATCACCAATTGTTCCCAGCACAAGTGAATCAGGCAGTTCCGATAAACTGTCCAAAATCTTCCAAGACCCTAGTACCTTTGACGGTACGCAGGGCAAGAAATTTGAGGAATGGTGGATCAAGGTACTCACCTGGCACAATGTGAACCAGATCACCCTCTTCGGCTCAAATTCCTACAGGGCCGTGCTCTCACGGATGACAAGAGGAGAAGCCGGTGCATTCGCACGAGCCCAACTCTCAGCTATGTTAAATGGCTGACAAAGCTTCTCTATCTGGACTGAGTGTAAAGACTTGGTCGAGAGACATTTCAGGTCCAGTACTGAGAAGGACTGATACTGCAAGGCCCTTAGCTCCCTTAGGCAAGGAGACAGCAACATGGATACGTTCCTGATGAAATTTGAGACATATCAAACCATTGCCAAGTACCTGGAGGACCGGCTATTGGAATTGCTAGAGCAGAACTCCGACAAGGAGATCATTATGAGATTGATTCTCCAAAACGGTTGATACACAGATCTTGCCTCCTTTAAGGTGGATCTTAAACAAGCCAGGACGTGGAAGCAGTTGCTGAAGCTGATGTCCTGAGGAACGGCAGAGAGGGCAAAAGTCCACGACCCTGATGCCATGGACGTTGACATCACAAGGAGCAGCAACAGCAAGGCAACTTGCCACAATTGCAAGGGCAAAGGACATTTCACAAAAGACTGTCCCAAGCCAAAGCTGCAGTGTTCTGACTGCAAGTTCTATGGAGGCGGCCACTCCAAGAACTGTGCCCACAAGGGCAAAGGCAAGGCCAAAGAAGGCGGACGCACCACACGCACCACAGAAATCTGGGAAGACAAATCCCAGGTTTCCAAAGACACCACCAAGGCTCAGGGAGCTGATTGGTGATGATCGATCCAGGGCATGTCTCTTGATGAGGCATGAGCCTGGTTTAATGATTATGAAGCGATAGCCGCTAAGGTGGGAAAAGATTGAGTCCAACACATGTTTCTGGGTGTGTGAAGGACAAGGACCCTTCATTTACAAATTCTTTTTCATATTTAGATATGGAGGAAGCCGAAGATAGTGGCGACCCCACGGACACCTTACCTACTATTTCATTTCTCAAAAACGGGCAACCCTCTACAGATGGTGACAGGAGTAAATCTATAACAAATCCCACTTCCAATAAATCCAAAAACATTTCTCTTTCCAGTTCAGAATTCCCAGATGGCATCTTTGTGAGAAATGCCAAAATCAAAAAAGAGGTCCTGATGACTATCAAAATAGTGCCCCTTGAGACAAAGCACAAGCACTTTATTCCGACAGAAGCCCTGCTTGACTCAGGCACTAATGTCATATTTATTGATAAGACATGGGCAGAAGCAAATAAAATCCCTCTGACCCTTTTACACTGCCCCATATCCGTTTACAACATGGATGGCATGAAGAACTCTGCCAGTTCTATTACACACTCAGCAGAGCTTATTTTAGAGTTTGATGGACACCATGAGCAAGTCTCAGCAGAAGTCACAGACCTCAACAAGAACATGTTCATTCTCAGATATTTGTGGCTGAAGAGGCACAATCCGGAGCTAGATTGGACACAAGGCACAGTCAAGATGACACGATGCCCTTCACACTGTCATAATCTCCAGGATTAGCCTTATTTCCTTCAGTGTGCAGAAAAAGAGGAGATCAATATTCAATACATCGTGTATGACACCATTAAACGATTAGAAACCTCCAAAACAGATGAAAAACCTAAAGAAAAGACTACCAAGGAGATGGTACCTCTTACCTACCATAAATATTTAGAAGTCTTCTCAAAGAAGCAGTTCAAGCGAATGCCTAAGTGAAAATCTTGGGATCATGCGATAGACATGAAGGAGGGTTATGTACCCAAGAAAGGAAGGATTATTCCGCTCTCACCATAAGAGCAGGAAGAAGTCATGGTGTTCATAGACGATCAACTCGCCAAAGGCTACATCTGACCTTCTAAGTCCCTTCAGACATCACCAGTGTTCTTTATTCCGAAGAAAGACAGAAAGAAGCGTATGGTACAGGATTACTGATACCTCAATGAACACATGATCAAAAATAATTATCCACTGCCGCTAATCTTGCAACTGGTTGAGAAGCTTAAAGGAGCTAAACTATTTATGAAAATGAACCTTAGGTGGAGATAGAACAATGTGTGCATCAAAGAAGGTGACGAATGGAAGGCAGCATTCACGTGCTTCCATGGAGCTTATGAGCCACTTGTTATGTATTTCGGACTCTGCAATTCCCCCACCACCTTCCAAGCGATGGTCAACGACATCTTTGCTGACATGGACAGCATTGTTGTGGTCTATATTGATGACATTCTTATTTTTACAAAAACCGACAATCAAGAAGAACACAACAAGATCATTCTAGAAGTTCTTCGGAGATTGAAGGAAAATGATCTTTTTATAAAACCAGAAAAATGCACATTCTTTGTCAAGGAAGTTGACTTCCTTGGAATGATCGTTGGACAAGACGGTATCTCCATGAAGGGTGATAAAGTTAAAGCTATTAGGGAATGGCCAGTGCCCAAAACAGTTAAAGGTGTTTGGAGCTTCTTAGGTTTGGCGAACTTCCACAGAAGGTTCATCAAGGATTATGCAAAGGTGGCTAGACCCCTTTATGACCTAACCAAGAAGAATGAACCCTACTGTTGGGAAGAACCCCAGAACATAGTGTTTGAAACACTTAAGGCAGCATTTACCACTGCACTGGTTCTAGCCTATCCTGACGACACATGTTGCTATCGCCTAGAGTGCGATGTGAGCAACTTTGTGACAGGCGCAGTCCTATCTATCAAGAAAGAAGGAATCTGGCACCCTGTTGCCTTCTCCTCCCATGCTATGACTTCACAGGAACGGAATTATCCCATTGCCAATAAAGAGATGTTATCGGTTATTCAAGCCTTAGAGCAATGGCGGCACCATCTAGAAGATGCTAAGTTTGAATTTGAAATTTGGAATGACCACGCCAATTTGCAATAGTTCATGACAAGACAGGATCTCAATCGCTGACAAGCATGCTGGGCAATGTACCTATCTCGATTCAACATGTCTTGGCATTACAAACCAGGACCATCCATGGGTAAAGCAGACACTCTCTCTAGATGAGAAGACCACATGGAAGGAATTGAGAAGGATAATAAAGGCATTATTGTTATCTCCCTGGACAAAATCAGATCTAGCATCTTGATAGCAGATGATGGGGCAATCCTTAAACAGAAAATCTTTAATGCAACTTGTTTGCTCAGCGAAGCAGAAGTCCAGAAACTCCAGAAGAAGCATACCATCAGTGAAGAACGTGATGGATGTCTTTATGACACCTACGGACGTCTGTACATACCAGAGTCCAACCTTCTCAGGATGGAAATCCTCAAGAAACACCATGATACCCCCATAGCCGGACATCCTGGCTATGAGAAAACTCTAGACCTGTTGCAGCACAACTATTACTGGCCTGGAATGGCCACATTCACTCGTGACTACGTCACTAGATGTGAAACATGTCAATGTTTCAAAGGCACAAACATAGCCTCAGCTGGCTTATTACAACCATTGCCAATTCCGCAGACCCCCTGGGAACACATCACATCTGATTTCATCACAGGATTACCCATTTCCCATGGATATAATGTCATTCTCACAGTTGTTGATTAGCTATTAAAAGAAGTGGAATTGATTCCATGCACAGAAAAATGTTCTGCCCTTGACACAGCGAAGTTATTCCTTGATAACGTATGGAAGCATCATGGACTTCCTCATTCTATCACCTTGGACAGAGGCCCCCAGTTTGCATCCCAAGTTATGCTAGAGCTTAACAAGGCACTGGGAATTGAAACAAAACTCTCCACTTCCTTTCACCCACAGACTGATGAACAATCTGAGATTGTTAACAAGGAAGTTGGAAAATTCTTATGCATCTTCTGCTTTGATAAGCAAGAAGCATGGAGCAATTGGCTAGCCATCACTCAATTTAGTATAAACTCTAAGACTTATTCTGCAACTAAGAAGTCACCCTTCGAAGTCACATGATTGTATCAGCCAAGATTGGCAATTGAACCCATCTCATCTGATAAGGCACTGTTGGCACAAACCTTCGGTTCAGACATGGCCTCGACATTGGAATCAGTTAAAGAAAACTTAAAAACAGTACAAGAGTGAATGAAGCTCAATGCGGATAAACACAGATCTGTACCACCAGAGTACAAGTTTGGCCAACAAGTTTGGCTTTCCACTAAAAACCTACGCCTTACATGAGCTTCTAGAAAGCTCAGTGAACGATGGCTAGGCCCTTTCAAGATTCTTTTGTTAGCAGGTACTAATGCTATTAAATTAAACCTACCAAGATCTATGAAGATCCACCCCATTGTGAATGTCTCACAAGTCAAACCATACAGGAAGTGGATGGAGGGACAAGCCTCGCACTGCCCGGGACCAGTAATGGTCACGAAAAACAGAGACAACGAATGGGAAGTCGACTACATCATAGACTCTTATTTTAAAAATAAAAAACTTGAATATCTAGTCCACTGGAAGGGCTACAATGACACAGATTGCACTTGGGAACTGCGATCGAATGTCACTAACACTGCAGGAGCGTTACGTAACTATCACACTTCCCACCTTTCAGCACCTAGAGCGGTGAGCATCCCACCTGAGCAATTCTTGCTCAACTTTCAAAAGCGGCCAGAGCCATTAACCAAAATATCAGAAAAACAAACTCCTTTCAATCATCTGGAATCTGATTCATAGAAAGGGGGTAGTGTTATGGTCCTACTGTCACAAGGTCTTTGCAAGACTTGGTCGTTTTCTTTTTCTCTTCTTATCTTATCTTATCTGGTCACATGACTGACCATCTAATCTAATTCTTCATCTTATCTATCTCTTTCACCTTCACACAGTCAAGACTCACGTCCTCTGACTTTAAACACTGAGTTCTTGCACTCAGAGACTGAAGCACATCTTGTGCCTTAATTATTCCCTTTATAGACATATTGTCTCCACGATTATTTCCATGCTGTGCATGTCTTCTTTTCATTTCTGTCCTGTGCAAGGCTATGCCTCACAGCCCTTTTAATTTCCATTTCTTCTCTTCCATTTCACACAGCCTTGAAGGCTATGTTTAATCTTTGTTGAGAAGACTCTTACAAAGGCAACCCCTGACTGCTAGGGCACAGGGTATGACGATATACAAATAAGTATCTATAGATTAGGTACAATCATGTACAAACACTAGAGTAGTATATAAACCTCATGGGCTAGATGGATAACCTCCAGTCTAGTTCTCTTGGTATTCTCCCCTTGAGTTCCACTCCTGAGTACTTGAGGTGCTCTTTCATACACTTCTTCCTAGTACCCCTGGTGATTGCCTAGAGTTGTCCATAAGGATTTCTTGGGTGTTTCAGTTGACATGGTTGCTGAGACTCTCATTGGAGGAGGCCAGGCAGAGGAGGTTTCCAAGGCATTTGTTTTGGAGGTATATGCAGTGGAGAGCCCAGAGGGGGAGGCCATGTTGCAATGGGCCTGGAGGAGAATGACCATCCAGGGGTCACAGAGATGGTTTCGCATCTTCAAGAGGGAGTTGTGGTCAAGGAGTTTATTGTGAAGACAATGGACGTAGATAGGGACATTGACAGACACAACAGTGGTGGAGATGGTGGGTGTTACGTTTCTTTCTTCTTTTCTCTTTTTCGATACACTTCAACGGACTTATTTTCTTTTCGCTCGATTACTCACCCCATCTCCGTCATCATCCGTTCCTCTCGCACTTCCCACTTACTTCGTAATCGAGCTTATATCCCCCACACTGCCTAGTATTCATTTCCGCTCTATTTATCTTCCTGTACTCACACCCACCCTAAAGTACCTCGAGTAGTACTTAAACTCGATGTCGATACCATGTACTACAAGCTAGATCTTACTTTCGTACCTGTATACAATCCCCCTCTCTCACCTCGAAACCTCGAAAGGCTTGAACGCTATTCAAGGACCCCTCCCTGTTCTTGATTCTCGACCTATCACTTCGGGACTTCCTTCCCTTGTGATCCCTCGTCTCCATCGTCTAAGGAATCCCCTTGATGACCGTCCTTGTCTGTTGAACCAAGAGGAATCCCCCTTTGTCAACGTTCGACCCTAGAACCTTTGACCCAACTCGTTGAGCTTGTCCTCTACCTATTGAAAGTCTATGTTCGCAGCCTAACCACGGACCGAGCGTAACAGTGGGGATCAGTTCAGGGAAGGTGGAGGAGGTCCAGCCTAGGGAGGCAACAGTGGAAGAAGGGGAAGAAAAGGGAATAGTATCAGTAATAGAAGTAATGATAATGTTAGAAGGGGAAAGAGAAACGGGGGAAACGAGGTTAGAAATTTGTTTGGTGGACATGATGATTAGGGAGAAGAAGTTTTTTGGGATGAGAAGGCGAATGGGTGACAGTTTTTATAATTGGTGAGGACAGCTTTTGAATGTTTGAGATCCAACTCAGATATCCAGGAGTCTTCTTTGGCAGAATATCTTTTTCATTGGATCAGGTACATGCAGTGTTGGGTGGGTCCATGGTGGTGTAATATCTGTTTGATTTCGTACTCTTCTTCTCCATTGATAAGGTCAAATGGTGGCGTGGGGAAGTTTGGGCCATGGATGTCGTTTTCTTGGTAGGAAGATAGAAGAGAAGCATGGAAGAGTGGATGGATTTTCCAGGTTTTCAGAAGGTGGAGTTGGTAGGTGATCGGGGATAAGACCTTTGTAATGGTGAAGGGTCCTTCCTGTTTGGGAGCAAACTTTGGGTTGGTAATGGACCATTTCAGGTTCTTGGCTTCTAGCCAAATCTTGTCTTCCAGTTGGAAGGGGGTGAATGAGTGGCGATTGCAGGAGTTCATGACCTGTCAAGCTAGGTTGTGGGTGGCTAGGGCTTCATCTCAAGCCTTTTGGAGGGAGGAGAGTCAGAGTTCGACCGCAGGAAGGTCAGAGATAGGAAATATGGTGGGGAGTGCATGGAGTTCATAGCCCATCATGAGAAAGAACAGGGTTTGGCCAGTAACAGAGTGGGGGTGGTGGTTGTGTGCAAATTCAGTGTGGGAGATAGAGTCAGCCCAAGAACCAGGGTTAGCGCCACAGAAGATGCAGAGATAGGTCTCGACTTCTTGGTTTACCCATTCAGTTTCTCCATCAGTTTGGGGGTGGTAGGTGGTGGAGAGAAATAAGTCATAGTGGAGGTATCTGAGTTTTTTGGCAAAGAAGGAGGCAAATTGGGGACCACGATCAGAGATGATTTTATCATATAGTCCAAAGCAGAGGTAGACTTTGTGGAAAAAGAGTGATGTGATCCCTTCAGCAGAGATGGATTTCTTGGTGGGGCAGAGAATTACCCCCTTTGTAAGCCCATGGTTGACCATGACCAGAAAAGAGTCGAAGCTGGAAGATGGTGGGAGGTCAGTGATAAAATTGCAAGAGATTTGTTGGAAGAGGTGGGAGGCAGAAGAGGGAATGGGAGTGAGCGGGGGGGAGGTGGAGTGTGTGTTCACCTTTGCCTGTTGGCAGGATGTGCAGCCTTCAACATATTTATGGACAAAGTGAGTGAGGCCAGGCCACCAGAATTCAGCAGCAACAAGTTGACAGGTTTTTAGGTAATCAGGGTGGCCAGCAGTAGGGTGGTCGTGGCATCGTTGGACAATGGAGCATTATAGGTCATTGCCTGGGGGAATATAAATGTGACCTTTGAAGGTAAGGACACCGTCGTTTATTTTCCAGTCAAATAGGTGAGAACAGAATGCTGCTGGAAGGTCCAGTTCTAGGAAGAACTGGAGGTGTTGGAGAATAAGGGGGTTGGACTGAGAGAGAGAGCGGATGTGATTGTGGAGGGTAGTGTCAATGAAATTAATAAAGAGTGAGTCAGGGAGAAGAGTGGTGGAGGTGTTGTCGTTGGTATCATCTGGATGGAGGTCAGGGTGATGAGAGAGGGCGTCAGGGAGGACGAGGAGTTTCTCAGGTACATGAATGAGTTTCAACTTGAAGTCTGCGAGGTCGAGGAGCCATTGTGCCTGGCAACAGTTGAGATTTTGGGGTTGGCGGAAGTAGGTGAGGTTTTTGTGATCAGTGAAGGTTTGTATTGGAAAATGGGATCCTCGGAGGTAGTGTTGCCAGGCCTTCAGTGCTCTGATGACAGCAAGAAGTTCCCTGTCATAGACATCATAATTTCACTTGGTGGGGGAGAAGGATTGGGAGAGGTATGAGCATGGGTGCCATTCCCCATTGGGGTCAGTTTGAAAAAGGACTGCATCTGAGGCATATTTGAAGGTATCTGTGGCAATGGCAAAAGGTGTGGAGAGATCGGGGAGTTGGAGGACAGGTTTTAAAAGGAAGAGTTGTTTCAAGGAGTTGAAGGATTGTTGACAGGAGGGGGTCCATTCCCAGCGATGATCCTTTTTGGTCAGGTTGAGGAGAGGTCAGGCGATGTTAGAGTAGCCTGGAATAAATCTGTTACGCTCGGGTCGTGGTTAGGCAGCGAGCGTAGACTTTCGGTAGACGAGGGATGGGCTTAACAAGTGGGGTCGAGGGTTCCTGGGTCAAACATCAACGAAGGGGGATTCCTCTTGGTTCAACGGACAAGGACGGTCGTCAAGGGGATTCCTTAGACGATGGGGACGAGGGATCGCGGAGGGAAGAAGTCCCAAAGCGATAAGTCTAGGGTCAAGAGTAGGGAGGAGCTGGCGAACAGCGCTCAGGCCTTTCGAGGTTTGGAGACGAGAGAAGGAGGTTTTGTATACAGAAAAGAAAGTAAGATCTAGCTTATGGTACACGGTATCGACGTCGAGTTTAAGTACTACTCGAGGTACTTGAGGGCAGGCGTGAGTATAAGAAGATAAATGAAACGGAAATAGATACTAAGCAGTGTGAAGGATGTAAGCTCGATTACGAAGTAGGTGGGGGAGTGCAAGAGGGACGGAAGATGACAGGAATGGGGTGAGTAATCGAGCGAAAGGAAAATAAGTCCGTAGAAGTGTAACGCGAAGGAAAGAGCGAAAAAGAAATGTAACAAAATCTTTGGTAGAAGTTGGCAAAGCCCAGGAAGAATTGGACTTTCCTGACCTTCTGGGGTGTGGGCTAGGTTCTGATGCTGTTGAGTTTGACTGGGTTCATGGTGAGTTGTCCAGGCTTCACAATCATTCCAAGGTATTTGACTCCCAAGGTGGTGAAGGAACATTTCTCAAGTTTTAGGTGGAGGTTGAGCTCTTTTATGTGTTGGAGAACTCAACAGGTTTGTTCAGTGTGGGTTTGTTTGTCAGGAGAGAAGATAAGAAGGTCATCCATGTAGATGACAAGCCATCCTTCAGCTATGAGATCCCTGAACGAGTCGTTTATGAAATGTTGAAAAGTGGAGGGGGAGTTGTGCAACCTGAAGAACATAATCGTGGATTTGTAAAGTCCTTTATGGGCAATGAAGGCCACCTTTCATTGGTGGCCATCCTTGATGTGGACATTGTTATATCCCCAATGAACATTGAACTTGGTAAATAGGTTGGCACCTTTGAGTTTATCGACAAGGAGGAGGGGGTAGGCGTCACAGATCATGTGTTCATTCAAGTATCAATAGTCTTGACAGGGGCAGAGTTTGCCGTCTTTCTTCTTTACAAAGAAGAAGA
>QFEI01000224.1:0-13980 GCA_003316145.1 Neoboletus magnificus | reverse complement strand
TGTTCTCTCCATCGTCATCAGCCTGGGTCTTATCTCTCTCCTCAGAAAGCTTCTCGGTGGCTTACTGTATATCTAACCGCTTATTGCACCATCCTGTCCGCATTCCCGCTCGTGCACGCCGGGTTGGGTGTAGTGAATCAACAGCGGAAGTCTTTTGTAGAGTTGCCATTCCTCAATTCTTGCGTTACAGACTGGGTTCTAGTCGTTGGCTAGCGCTTTTTGTCCGGTGTCATCAGAAAAATGAGAAAGCGTTCTGAGTTCGAGCTGGCCATTGTGTCATGGATTCTAACATTTTGAGTCTTCGCGCTCTATAATGACTATTCTTTTTGTTTGACCCGAGCGAAGCAGGTAGAAGCGTGAAAGGCGTCAACGCATCACATGCCCAGTGAGAGTTGGATTTGACGAGTGCACAAGCATATCTTTCTTGAGGCCCATCTGAGTTTCTGATACGGAGGAGAGGACTATGCAACCATAGCTCTACCAGAAAGAATGAGTTTGGCATCCAACATATCACAGAACTCTTCCGAAGCAATGAAGAGACCATAACATCCATCGTCGTCCGCCTGGTCCTTCCACTCTAAGATTACATCAGCAGCGCCACTCATCTTCATAGCCCGAGCAACAGCCAGCTGAACGTTACAAAGTAGTGGATTGGGTCCATTGTTGAGCTTCTCGCCTTCGGGTCCTTTTCCGAACTGAATTTCATCGTCCTCATTCAAAGTGATAATCCCCGGGGCGGGAGCATCAGGATTGGTGGGAACCTTTCGAAAGAAGTACTTGACCTAATCAATGGATCAGGAATGGCGATCAGGTATCAATGAAATCGCACCTCTCCACCCTCTTCCTTTGCCTCGATCCCCCACTCCAAGTTATCATATGTGTCATGAGCATTCCACTCCATATTCATGGCATTGCCAATGCTATTCAGATGTTTCATGATGACATCTGTTGCGGCAGTGCCGGTGAACATGGCTATACACTTCAGAGTCTCTTTCTAAATGAAATTTATGAGGAAACCAGTAATGATTGTAGTAGTTCGATGCAAACCTTTCCGTGTACAGAATTTGGAATGATGTGCGCAAGAGTAGGATTGACTCCAGAAGCATTCAAAGGCCTAAATCGCAGGCCAGTCAACAGACAGCATTCCCCATCACGTTTAAATGACTGCTCGGTATGGCGATAAGAGGATGGTGTGGCTCCGAGATGAATATATACGCACCAATGCCTTTAAGAGCTCCTGCTTTCGTTTTCCAAACTCCCCTTCTTCGTTGACTCGCTGAAGGAGCTTGTCCGTCTCCTCGTTGACGACTTCATTGACGGAGAACGCAGAACTTGTCCCGGATTTTCGCCCTCCTGGATCGATGACTGCCGCATTGATGATCGTCAAATGTTTAAAAGCGGTTGGGCAGTTTTACTCACATGCGACACCAAGATGAGTGAAGAACTCCGCTGCCATGTCTAGCACAGGCTTGAAATTGAGATTTTTGGAATATAATCCCCGAAACAACAGCTCGGAAGACTTCTGCGCCGAGACGAAATCCTCCTCCTTCAGACTTTCGACTGTGGCAAACGAAAGTGAGCCTGTACGATTGAGCGATTTAATGTTTTCGACTGACTATTTTCTTTCAGTTTTTCATCGCAGGTCCCGAGTTGTTTCCAGAAATGATCCAGGACCTCACCACCGAGTCGTTGCGATTCCACAACTAGGAAGTACAAGAGTTTAGGGGCGACGACCTGAAATTTGCTACCTTGTGTTCCTGATGCTTGGGTCCGTTTCGTACCACACCATGGATCGTTCAGTTCGAGGATTGCCAGAGCGTGTTGTTCCATTGTTACTGTGGACATGCCAGCTGCCACTGCATACGTCATAGCAAGCTGAAATGAAAAGATTAGGCTGCCGACGGCTTATAGAGTAGATTGCGAGCATAAACAGGATGTCCCTCTGCGTCCAGCAAGACTCGGCTGTTCTCGCTGCTGATTATAAATGGTAGGTGCTTCTAAATCTAAAGACCTAGAATACGGGAATGGTATGGTGGCTACACAACAGGGGTGTCATCCGAGGGAGTTGGTATTGGGAGGTCCTCCGCAGATCCTGCAAGAGATTCAAACAAATAAATCACGCCAAAAATCAGAAAGAGTGTAGCTCCTCCGAGTGTGACTGCGGGACAAATGTAAGAAAGGGACAACAGGATATGGTACTTGAATGCGAACCATGTCTGACGGATATTTTGGTCGAGACATACCGACCGGCCATGATAGCAAGACTCGTGCAGGCCGTGTGACCAATGACCGTTCCTAATGTCACAAGATAGACATTCTGCAGGGAGAAAGAAGATCCGTGTGAGTCTACCTGTCTCAAGGGCCTGGAGTACACCCACGTGCGTTGCGCCAAGCGCAATGGTTGCAAACTGACTTCTGTCGCCCCATTCTCCCAGGAACGTGAGGAGAAACGACTGGACGAAGACGGGCCCCAAGACGAAATTGCAAAAGTTGCGAGCTCCATCAGCAACGTTGGATTTTGTTGCCTTTCGAGGGCTTGCTGGCTCACGCGCTTCGCCTTCTTCGAGGCGCTCCAAGGGAATGGAGTGGCCATTCGATCCCGTAGATCCCGTTTCCGCGGCGTCTGTCTCGATCTCCTCTTCCGCTTCTCGCATTTCTTCTTGCATTTTATCACTCCCACTCTGCATCTCTCGCGCTTCCATCATCATTTTGGACCCGAACACCAAGAACAGCACACCCGCAGCGATGTGAATCCATTTCTTGGGTACGAGTTTGGGGAGAAGGTGGCCCATTTCGGCAGAGAGTAAGGACATCAACAACAGGGAGCTGAAAGCCCCTGCAAACACCACGAGACGAGGATGGCGCATCGCCAGAATCGCCGCAATGAAAAACGTTTTGTCGCCTATTTCTGAGAATATGATCATGACGAATGAGCGTAGGAGTGTGTCGGATAGTGAGTCGGTGCCATTGTCGACCGTGGACATTGTGTCCTGGGTGCAAACCTCGTCGGAAAAGCGTAATAATAAATGTGCACAGACAGACCTGTTGCGAACTTCTTCGGCCAGAGTGGTTGGACGTTGGACGTTGCTGGACGATGCCGCAACTTGAAGGGTTGCAGTGCTTCGTCAACGTCCGAAAGCAGGTGAGATGCGGTCCAACGCGGAAATGACAATCGATAGATTTCACACGTCACCTGGTACAGTACCCGACCACCAAACGTTTGCCGTATCACACGAATACTGTCCTTGTCCTTTCTCGGAGGGAGCTGTATTTACCAGTCAAGCTTCCGAGTCTCAGGGACCGCGAGGCCATGAACCTTTGGTGGACAAGGCGCACCCCGGTTGTGCCCCGACTCATGCCCTTGTCGATTGGATTTTGAAGAGGATCTCGACCTTCTGGGTAGCCTTGGAGAGAATGCCAGCCCTATTACATTGCGACTTCGGGACCCATTTGGGACGGCGAGTCCAACACACTTCATTCAAAGTTCCCTCTGGCGGCCCACAGCCCATTCTTCGTTTTATATACATCTGGCCGTAAGTAAATGTTGCCCGCATCCTCTCCCATACCTCAAAACGTACTGCGCCATTCGCTTCAGAATGCCAGCCCCCACACTATGATTTCCTCATTAAGGTGGTCGCCCCCTCTTACTCACTCTCACCAGCTTTTCTTGATCGGAGACTCAGGTATTTCTGAATCTGCTTGCGCACTTACGGCCTTGATCGCCCCTTGTTCTAGGTGTCGGAGAGTCGTGTTTGTTGCTCCGTTTCTGCAACGATGCGCGTGCATGAATGCCCTCGTTCGCCACCACTATCGGTGTCGACCTCAAGATCCGTACCGTTGAACTCAATCATGATGAAACTGAAGCCGGAAGTGCAAGAGACACCACTCTGCGTCATTGTACTATAATTGTGGCACCAGTATGCCGGGATAGTTGAGTTACACAAGCACCAGCCTAGTCCAATTATGATACACAGAGTAACATGCTACAGTCAGGCATATCAACAGGATCTTGACATGCGTGTGCAAGTAACTAACGTACAGCGGGATCCAGTAACCTCTTTCACAGATCTTCTGTATTCAGCGTTGGCTTCTCTGGTATCGGAACCCGCTGCTCCTCGACCATCACGAGCTTGTGAGCAACAAGAAGACCTCGGATCTCCGGAGCCTGGACAGGAAGTCGATGGATGAGGTCCTTGACATCCAAAGCGGGCTTTTTCATCGCAGCTTTGTCCTTTGCTTTGTGCATGACCGCGTTTGGATCGATCATTTTGCGCAAAGTGCGGTCTTCCTCGAGCAGAACACTAAAAGAAATTCGTGGTTGAGCAGAAAACGTCTTCCTGAATTCTTTGACTCACTTCATCATACCTATCTGCTTCCTCAGTTCTTCAAGACGTTCGTGACTCTCTTTGAGACTCGAACCCTTTGTCTTGCCTTTGAACTCGCGAGCGATATCGATAGCTTGGTCAAGGCACACGACAAGATGTGGTAATGCCCAGAGATACAGAGTGCGCTATGGAGTCCTTCGCCATTCGAAGGCTTACACGTTTTTCAGGCATGTTCGAATGAAGACCGCATTCCGTCGCACTTTCAGTCCGCTGCCAACAGAGTGAGCCTGGGCATCGAGGCGTTTGCGGAAGTGCGATACGCAGCTTGAATCCTCTCTGTTGCCCGCATCTCCTCTATAGTGGGCTCGCCTACACGTGGCATCAGCGCAGGCTCGAGCGCTCATTCATGAAGGCTTTATCGCCGTTATCCGCTGTTGTTTTCACTGTTCGTCACCACTGTTCACTGTCGCTCCCGTTGCTTGTTGCATCCAATCCCCTCATTTTCCCGACTCCCTCACTGTTTTTCTCGGGTTGGCACTCGGTTTTACCCAGAGCGCAGCCTTTGTTCCTCGCAGCCGATTATTCCCAAGATTCCCGATTATCCCAAGCTCAGTCTAGCTAATGGTGGTCGTAGTGGGACAGAATAACATTTGTTTAATTTGTGATCATATGGATTCGGAACAAGATGTGAGTAGATGTGAGCTAATATGACAAGCAGCGGTAAAACCAGCTGCTCGTGAATATGAGCTCATCATTAATTATGATTTAGATTGTGTTATTCGTATCTAACAATATGTGGTGGTGCTGGCCCGTCATATTGAAGATATGATATGCTGTATCCCTTCGTGCGGGCGATGTGATCAAACCCGACTCATTTATTATCTACATAATTCTTCATATCTAGTCACATCTGACCCTACCGGGTCATACCCAGTTTTCACTGGGCATGACTGGCAGGATGTCTTGTGGTTCCTCGTCTCGATCCCATTGTTGGGTAACGATGTAGGCCAAGTATGGTGAGAAAGCCACTGCGTCGAAGAATAGGTCACTCTCCTTGACAACCCTTTTGCATAAGTACTCTGCCGAGTACTCGCGGAGGGCTGTGACCATTTGGCTCTTGGAGAGGGTTACGACAGAAGGTTGAAGGTACACAGGTCCGTAGCGATCGCGGGTGGCCGAACTGTGAAGGAAGGTGCGAGGCTCTAGGCTATACTCGATGTTGGATATCTCTCTGATACAGAACAATCGCTTGATCGAATTGACGCTGAGTGGATCAGGATGAGAGATAACCAGGTAGAGGAGGCGACTATATTGCTCGAATTGCTCCGAAAGGCGTGATATCTCCTGAAGCTTGTAAGACATGGTTTCCGGAAAACAACCGAAGACATGATCGAGTGCGAGCAGCGCTGCCGCATTTCGGTTTGTCTTGATAAACACGTGAGACAGCTTTTCGAGGCTGGCTAGGTCCGCCTGTGCGATGGCGCGAAACATGGATATCTGTGAGCAATACATGGTGAGTGAGGAGCGCGATCTCAAACATCTTCTTAACGGAGGCATACCTCGTCACGGTCCATTGGATCCAGGAAATATAGGGGCAACTCGCTGGCCAATTTCAAAAATTCACTGATATCTCGGTCGGCTGCTACTTCATTCGACGGGATGGCAAATGAACACCGGCGCCACAAGTTGTCCAGAAGAATTTTGGTGGCCTGCTGGATTGCGTTGCGTGACTCCCTTTCCTTCAAGAAGTCTTTAATTGCAGCGAGTGGCCGGTTCTTCGACAGGTGAAGCTGAGCCGCTTCCAAAAACCTTCCGTGAGACTCCAGCAATGTGGCCCGAGCAAAGTCGAGGTCGTAGTCCTCGTAGAATTCCAGTTCTTCTTCAAAGGATGAGAATAGTGGAAAGGGTGGTCTGGCTCAGATACGTTAGCTAAACGGTCCGATATATGGAGAACACAAAGCGTGTACCTCTTGCCATCAGCCCTTCTGCAATAGAACAAGCGGCATGCAGTATATAGTTCTTCTGAGGACTTTGAAGGAATCCCCTGAGAGTGCTTGTGGAGGACTTCGAGTGTCTCGTCGAAAAGCCCAGCTTTCCGAAAATGCTGTGCAGCCAGGTCATACTCTTGAGCAGAAAGATATGCAAGAGCAGCTTTCCGGTCGTCCCCGGCTCGCGTATAACAATCGGCAGCATTCCGATAATACTGGACTTTATCCTTGCCTAATTCATCCTTGTTCGCCAATGCATCGTCCCCCCTCGCCATGAAGGCATCTGCGGCAGCGAGGAAAGCCTCTTTCTGAGCATTTTTTGGTGCAATATTGACTTTTGCACGAGCCACTCCTCGAAGGTGGAAAGCTTCACAGATCGCCGCCATGTGCGGTAGCGAGGCTCGGACGAAACAGTGCTTAGCCTGGAGGTACCTCTGATGCTTGAACAGATCGACGCCAATTGATTCCCATTCTGCCGGGGCTGAAGCTACGGCAAGGTGTGGAACAGCCGTCCAGGGTGTACAGTTTTGAACCTGACCGCGTGAGGTCCAGATCATCTGTTGCTGTGTGAGTGATATTTATGCGGCAAATGATGAATTGTCCCTCACCCGCATAGGCTCACTTTTGTCAGATTTGTCGAAGATCCATAGCTTCTTCTTCGCTCGTGTGATGGCCACATACAGCAATTTCAACTGTAATGAATGTCAGAAGAGCATGACGAGTGTCCCGAATTTCACATGCCTCGCTGCATACCCCAGCAAAACGACTTTCGTCTCTCGCAAAAGACGGTGCATGCATTTCAGCCAAATCCTGGCCATCGACTTCGCCTTCCGCATGGCCCAGCAGTACACGCCAGCGTGAGATATCAATGGCAGAATCCTCGAAGAAGTTATACAATAGAACCTGCATCCAATGATCATTTCTACAAGGTACTGGAATACGGCTTGAGACTCACGTCATCGAATTCAAGCCCTTTGCTGTCGTGGATTGTCCTAGAATGGGGTATGATGTATTAACACCCCGAAGAACCGTTGGCTTCGTTGTCTTACATAATCAGACCGACCTCCTCCCCGACTTCCTTTTGCAATTCATCGACCGCTTTGTCATCTCGAACGAGGATACCTTGGGAAAACCATATGATCAAGGTAGCCAGCCCAGAAAGTATTACACCTACACTGCTGAGCGCCATATTTGATACGGCTCCCTCTTGATGAAAAGTGTCAAAAGATGAACAAGACAAGGGACGACATTAACGCACGATTCGCCAAACAGAAACTGTTCATATCGAACGGTGCCTTGATCCCAATCACGGAAAAATGCTGGCTTCAAGCCATCGACGATGCCATGTTCTGGTTGGAGAGCATCGATTGCATCAGGCCAAAAACGCGTGATGCGTTCAATGACGCTATGGGCACAGTTGACAATTCCACCATGGGAACGATAATTAATAGCGAGTTGAAATGTCATAGGATCGGTGACTGAACGATCTTGTATCAGGTGTGTACTTTGGTCTTGCTGCGAAATAACGGTCACACAGTGAGTTTCTGCCGCACTGGACAATAAATAGGTCCTTACTTCGATGCGATACAAAAAGGACTTCAAATCATTGAACCTGAAGGAGCTTCCTGCTGAAATCGTCTGCGCAGTGTCGCCCGCCCAGAAAAGTCCTTCAGGATTCCGACAGATCAGCCTCAACACTAAACCAAACGTCAGGCTGAAACGCGGCGGAGCAGAGCGAAGGGCGTACGGAGTGCATCGATAAGCAGATTATCTTGCGCCTCGTCAACGTAGCTGAATCATATGCCATTCAACAAGAATGATCTTTTCGTCGAATGAACACTGAGACGTACAGAAAGTCAATCCTCTGGCCCTTTAGCGGAGTCCCTCCCAAGAGCGTTCTCAATATTGCGTGTGTCCGGTCGGCAGCATCATACTGACGGCGATCCTTCTTAAGCTTGCAATACGCCTTGAAGATCGCATAGAGTGTCCGCCTTTGGTTTGCAAACGTGGAGTTGAAGCGGGCTGGAAGGGCACTGTATGTCTCCTCATCAAGGAATCCATCCGGAAATGATAGTGATTTCTCAGAACCCTTGATGACACCTACCAGAATTGAGCAACTCCACACCCACCATAAAAACAAGAATACGCACCCACAAACTCTGAGAAGACGACCCAAGGTTCTATGACGCGATCAGATAATTAAGCCGGACTCGTTCTGATATATCTATATACACACCAAGGCCTTTTGTCAATGACTGCGGGAAGTGGGGCCAATAGGTTTGGGCAAAGACATCGTATGTCACGAATGAATCTTGGCCTAAGCCTTCGGTCTCGTCGATGTCGCTGAAAAATTGCGCAACATGTCGTACTTCGTGGTTGACACCGCCTAAGACATCTGCAGCAATCATCCTCGCGAGCTAGAACCAAGTAAGTGAGCGATTGGAATCACTGCTGAAGGTAAGGATTACCTTGTCGAAGGTCACAAATAGAGGAAAGTGGTTCTCTTCCAACGCACTGAACCTGTGTGGAATATCAGCTCGATCTTCGTCGTCGGCACCCGCCAACCCAGATTCTATGCTCCGAGCCTGCATCCTTTTAAGTTCTTCAAGAGAATGTCCAGCTAATTCCAAAGATTCCAGTAGCTTCGTGAAATCCTCCTCGACTTTCTCTGCCAAGACATTAGATTTCGTTACAAAGATCTGACGTGGTTTGGGCATCCCAGATGGTTGCATTTCCCAGGCTCGCTGAATGCCAAGCATCTTGAAAAGCATCGTCGTCGTTTTACTAAGCGATCAGTGAGCCGTGCTCGTTCATGCAAGCGTCTGATCCATCTTACCCGGTACCACTCCTCCCCAGAACATAGCATGAAGTTGTGCACTCCACGATCCTACGTGCCTGGGGGCTGTGCACAGGCGGTCAATACCTACTACTTGAAAACGCAAATGTTACCCACGTAAGTTCAAAGACATGCTGCACATCTTGGTTTACAATCAAACCTGTTATAACATATGAAACATATGGTCATCATATGAAAATATAAAAATAAAAATACATACCGTGCAAAAATACCTACAAAAGATGTTCAGCACTTCACACAAGTCAATTGGCAATAACGTACTTGAGAGAAGGTGACATATTTATCAAGGCTGTCGAAACCTCAGTCTCTGGCTAGTATAAAAAAGATGTTGCGTACACAAGGAGGGAGTGTAACTGGGTAGAAGCGTGAACAATGATCGAGATATAAAATTGTCCAAACACACCTTTTCCATATCTTCGTCGGAGAGGACGAGCGGTGTCGGTTTGGTGTCATTTTGGAGACACTCAAGCGGGAAGCATGCCGGAAGATAGATGTCACTGCCGGCACGCACAGGAGGATTTCGGAATATGCAACTGTTACGAACATCGAGGAAGTGAGCAAGCTTTCGTATAACGACAAAACAAGAGCTGACCGCTGATGGTATTCCTTCCCTTTTCCAATGAGATGTTGTCCAATTGCATTCCAAATGCGACCCAGTTGGGCGTGAGTACGTATACCATATATTTTGATAGCTGGAACGATCAGTCTATATTTGAAAGGTAGCAAAATTCTGGAAATCTGATACCTTGCCGTTCCACCTATGGAGACGGCTCTCAAACCAAGGGTCATGAGATGTATAGATCAAACCTACCTCCCCATCATGGTCGGAGACAACGTCAATTTGGTACTGTCCAAGAACAACATAAATAGCTATACACTTTCATCGCAGGGAAAAACCTACAACAAGCCGAAGGTCATGCTGTATTCTGGCTTCGAATATCGGGATTCCAGAATAGTCATTGAGCCTTTTCTGGTTTTCATCAGAAAAGTACCCTTTCGAAAGTTGTCTATCATAATATTACGATTAGTCCGCCCGACAATAACAAGCATGTAACATACTTGATCTTTTTCACGACAGTAACACATTTCTTTCTGTCGGCAATTGCTAGCTTGCGTAGTTGCTTTGTTACACCAGTGCCAATGATGATACGCCATTCTCCGAAGTCACTCGCATTCTCCTGATACAGTATGTCTTTCATAGGTTGAACTTCGGGGTATGGAGCTTCGACGACCTTTGTTTCCTGATCACCAGTAGAGATATATGCATCCCGCAATTTCTGTGCGAGAGATGGCTCCAGGAGGAGTTCAAGATAGAACTACCCATTTGTCAGGCCGCACACTCGGAATCGAGTAAGGCCACAACGCACTTTCAAGATCACTTTGAGATTGTCAATGATGTCACGAGCCATTCGTGAAGCTTCTCCATCGTTTAAAGGGGCCTCGGCTCCTAGCCTGCGAAAAGGCTTCGGGTCAACGGTAGGAGCTTTGTTCCCGGTCCCTCGCCTTGATTCTTTCTGTCTCCTGTCCGCACAAAGGGCCCGGGGACTGTCATTGTCGCACTGTGGATCCTCGAAAGCGCTTGCAGGAGTTGCGTCAGCGGTATTACAGGCCGAAAAATCGGTAGAGCATAATAGAGTCAGGACTGGTAATGCATCCTCCACATAAGCCTTATATCGCCCAATAAGGCGGGTGGTGTCAGGGGGGAAAAGTCCGGAAGGAAAAACAAATATGGCGGATGAAAGACTTCGAAGGAGAATGCTTGCAAACGAAGCCTCGACGAGCGCGGGATCGGTCGGGTAGGTGTCCAGGATTCCATGTACCAGCCCTTCTGCGTTTGGCAAGGCTAGATGAGAGTCAGACGCTAGCACCAAGTCCGGGAGATGAGCACAAGGAACTCGCCAGAGAGGATAAACTCAAAAAGATTGGGGACAGAACACAAGTCCTGGACTACCAGGCCCAGCCTACGTGTGTCTGGGCCTGCTAAACAGGACTCAAGTATCGTCAAGGCAGCACTGAGGCCCTCGCTGTTAGCAAGAGTGCTCGCAGAGAAAGCCTGCAGATCGAGTACAGTCATCTGAGGCTGTCTACGTATCATCCCACAGCAGCTACGACGGGAGAGAGGCGGGCGCAAATGGGCTGTTTGATTCAACGCCCCACATTTTTAAGGGCTAGAAAGGGGACCCCCGGGGGTACCATTGTCACGATGCAATGAAGGAAGCTTCTGGTGAGAAGCCGCATGGCCGGATGAGTGCATCGATAAGAGTTTTTGATTTATAGCTTCTCGAATCAAGCCTAGTCCAGTGAGATTGCGACGACTGCAGGCTTCAGTGCGGAAGGCAAACCCTTACGCACGAGTTGCCTGCAATTTGTCTGCAATCATCGATGCAGACTGTCCGGGTTCTCACTTGCTGTAGAGAAGATCTTGAGATTTTTGTGGTGCCACCCACAAAAGAATCCCGTTTCCCGGACCACCTGTCACCCCCATGAGGCGAACACCAAACGCCCCATCACAAAAAGTGCACAACCGTAACATTTCCAAATAAAGTATGCAGTCGCCGGAACCCGGAAACAGACACGCGTCACGTCAGCAAGTATGATGTTGGTGCTATTCCCGCTACTACACGCCCAGTTGCCAAATGTATAGAACCCATGTTTTTTTTCCAGGCCCATAGGATTGGTACGGAGCCGTTGCTTGGCATGTACTTTCCAGGTATTGTGTAATTTACAAATTAAAAAATCACATGATGAATACATTGGGGGATGACAAGGTTGTCATAGACTTTGTACTGGTACAGCATCTTGATGATGCAAGATACATACCAAGTCCTAGATCCCCATCACATACTTGAAGTCAGCATGCACTGCATACACAATTCAGGTACCTTCTCCATATTGATCAGCTGTCTATCCTGCATGCTGGAATTCAATACTGAGTACATGCCTGGTGGATACACAACCCATACCCATGAACTGTATGGCAACTGTGACTGCTGCCCCAGCCCTGTCTCATGGGCCATTCTGTGTATATACAATTGACAAAACTATGAAGAGGGCAGGGATTGCTCGTAACTCAGCCGCTGCCTATGATGGGCAGAAATGATTGTATTCACCTATGAAGAGGGCAGGGATTGCCTGTAACTACTTAAGTATTAGCTATAAGTAAAAGAGTAAAGAAATGATAAACTCACCTCAGCTGCTGCCTAAGATGGGCAGAAACAACTGAGGTGTCTGTGAATGAGAAAAAATATATATACTATGAGTGGAGGTGTACTCGTATTATGTTATCTGTAATATCATGAAAAGGATCCAAAGGGGTGGTTATGAAACCACAGTAATAAATGATGTAAGTAATCAAATAATCTCTTTTGGCACTTCCAAGCTCAGAACAAGCTTGGAAGAGCATGGGAAAAAAGCGATATTCCTTCGGAACAGTTGTCCCGAATGTTACACTCAGTCCGTGGTTAGGCTGCGAACGTAGACCTTCAATAGAGAGAAAGCTCAACATGTGGGACTGAGAGTTCTAGGTCGAGTGTCGACAAGGGGGGAACTCCTCTTGGTGCAACGGACAAGGACGGTCGTCAAGGGGATTCCTTGGACGATGGGGACAAGGAATCGCAAGGGAAGGAAGTCCCAAGGCAATAGTCAAGGGGGATCAAGAGCGAGAAAAGTGTCAAGCAATGTTCAAGCTTCTCAAGGTTCGAGAGAGGTTGTATATAGGTAGAAAGGTAAGATCTAGCTTATAGTACATGGTATCTGCATCGAGTTTAAGTACTACTCGAAGTAGTTTAGGGTAGGCGTGAGTACAGGAGAGATAACGAAGCGGAAATGAACACGAGGTAGTGTGGAGGATGTAAACTTGATTACGAGGCAAGTGTTATGTTTCTTTCTTCTCCTCTCTTTTTCGGTACACTTTAACGGACTTACTTTCTTTTCACTCAATTACTCACCCCACTCTTGTCATCATCTGTTCCCCTCGTATCCTCCACTTGCTTCGTAATTGAGTTCACATCCTCCACACTGTCTCATGTTCATTTCCACTTTATTATCTCTCCTGTACTCACACCTACCCTAAATCACTTCGAGTAGTACTTAAACTTGGCATAGATACCATGTACAACAAGCTAGATCTTGCTTTTCTACCTGTATACACTTCTCTCCCCTCGTCTTGAAATCCAGAAAGGCTTGAGCATCGCTCGAAGACTCTTCTTGCTCTTGACTCCCTCGACTTATCACCTTAGGTGAAACAACCCTAAAGCAATACCAGGGGGTAGTGCAGGGAGATAGTAGGTCCTCAAGACCAAGAACTAAGACTAGGGGTAGGTAGGTATCAAACCCAAGGGAATAAGGATGAGTCATCATAGCTCAAGATAATCCCATGCTAGAGGCAACCACACAAGGGTCCACTCTATGGCCTTAGGGGAAAACTCCAAGAGAACTAGACTGGGGACTCCAGTGCTAGGCTCCTGGCTTTATATAGCCTCAGGCTATGTATGTACATATTTGTACCTAATCTAAGATACATCTATATAAGGATAAATAACCCAGCATCATGTTCTACATGAGGCATGGAGATTAAAGAGGCTGTGATGCACCAGGCATCAAAATGGAAGAGAAGCATACATAAAATGAAAGACATGCTGCAACAGCAGGCTGTGTCAGAATGGAAGCATATAAGGTTCAATAGATACCATAAGGGGGCATATGAAGAAGGAGATTAAAGAGGGGCAGTGCATAGATCTAAGATGCACAGCACTTTAGCTAAAAGGGAAAAGATCTATCTCAGATAGATCTGCATAGGATCTAAGAGTTA